>JACCKW010000920.1:0-16699 GCA_013623355.1 Fusarium bactridioides | reverse complement strand
ATAAAGGTTTTAAATATAAAGGAACTATTAGTTTATTAATACTTATAAGGTAAAGCTTAACTTAATAGGCCTTAGTTTTCCTAAGTAAACTAGTTTATCTATAGAAAATAATATATAGAAACTTGCAATTGCTAAAAGCAAATCTCATTAAACAGTACTTCTAGACATTATTCTTTATCATAATGCTAATAAGCCATTCTGGGTTCCCGAATGATACCTACTCGCCTACTTCACGATCCACATTCCAGTGAACAAATTTCTCAATGTAGCCCCAGCTCCAGGTAGCATGGCGGATCCTTCGACCCCAAATATAAATAGGTACCCAGCATAAAATAACCGCCCCCGAGATTCCAGCCATGGCGCCAAACGCATTGGCATATCCGCTCTTATCAATCCATGGATTAGTGTAGAAAGAGAGGAGAAAACCGAAAGCAGCTGTATCTCGTCAGTTTCATTGATCAGGCTAGGCCAGGGAGCCATTAGACTTACACTTGAATGCTAGCTGCGTGACTGCCAACTCTCCTGCAACGGGACGGTAGCTGTCAATTGTGTAGACCAAGCTAACGTTGGTAGCTTGAACGATTGCGAGGTTCACTGCCGACTCGAATTAGCATTTACAACTGGGCGAGAGAGTTCTGCGTAGACTTACAAAGCCCAAGACCAAGGGTTGGGACAATCCAGTGCCAGTTGCGGTCGATGCCTACACCATACAGGACCAAGGACAACGGCGCGACCACAAATGAGATGAGGATCGCAGGCAGTCGCATCTCTGGCTCTCGAATGCCACCATTCTTCCGAGTCAGTCGATCCGCAACCATGTCACTAAAGTGACCTCCAAAGAAGGCTCCAACACCAGCCCCTATGGGACACGAAATGAAGCACAAGCCAGCCTGCCACGGCTTGAAGCCGTACGTGGCGGAAAAGGCGACAGCAAAGTTGGAGCTGATGGCGACGAGGAAGCCGATGGTAACAGACATGACGAGGGTAGCCCAAAACACTGGAGGAAGGGTGAGGAGAACAACTGGTCGGAAGAATAGCTTGAGAATGGACTCTTTCGTGTGTGTACCGCTGTACAGGGACAAGTTCTGCCAAAAGGTACGCTTTGGGGTTGGAGAATAAGATAGTTGTCCAGATGCCGAGACTTCGTCAAACTGTACCTTCTCAATGTCCTCATCGTTATCCTTGCGATTGGTCTCAATATGAGTGTGTGTTCCTTCTGTGATTTCCTGGCGGTTGTAGACGGTCTCGGGGAACGTCAAGATGATCAGAATGGTACACACTCCAATCAAAGCGACCGATACCCAGTAGATATACCGCCAGTCCAGGTTGATGGTAATGAGCCCAGCAACAATGATTCCAGCCCCCACACCAGCGGACAGTGCCGTGGTATATATCCTATCCATGTGATTAGTGGAGGTAAATAGGGCATCCAGACATGGTCACTCACGCCATGGCGGCACCTCTCTCGTGCAAGAAGAACAGGTCCGAGATAGTCAAGGGGGCTAGACATTCAGCGACACCTGATGCCAAGCCCATGAGGATGCGAGCAGCTAAAGCACTGCCGTATGTAGTTGCACCACCAGCCCAAGCGGCGACAGCTGTATACATGATGAAGGAAAGGACATAAATAGGTCGACGGCCGTACTTTGCAACGAAGGGCATCCATATCAGGTTTCCCATGCCCTGCAGAAGAGCAGTGGTGGTGAAGAAGTAAGCAATCTTGGAGACTTTGGCACTGAAGTCGGGGCCAGGTGGACCGAAGAAGGACTCGGTGGTGCTGACGATGGCGACAGAAGGTCCAGCGGCGAGGAAGTTGCTGAAGAAGATGGCGCAGGAGACGAGGACGGCGATGTAGAAACGGTACGGCTTGGACCTATGCAGCGCTTACTTAGCATGCTTCACAAAGGTGAGGACTTGAGCCAGGTAACAACTTACCAGTTGAGGGGATCATTGGGGTCATTCGTTGGGGTTGGTATGAGGATTATCTCGTTGGTCTCTTCATTACGGAGACGCAGACCTCCCAGCATGTCGTTACGGCCATCAGGCGTGACCGTGGTGGTCTTGGGGATATCGATAGACATGGTGTTGATGTACAAGTGGTCAAGGGTACGATGAACAGGAAAAGCTGACGAATCGCGAACCTCTAGCAAAAAGGAAAGGATCGGCTGGCGAATGTCCTAGAGCCTTTGAAAAGTGCAATAGGGGAAAGAGGGCATAGCGGAATGTATTTAAGCTCGAATACGACCAGCGCAGACTGAGAGACACTCAGGTTGGCGAGCATGCACTGAATGTGTTGATGGTTGGTTGGCGTGGAAAGGGGGGACAAAATCTGCTAGCGACGCGCTCTAACGCGGATGAGGGGCGGCTCCACCAACCACTACCTAGTTAGTTAGGGTGTCTTCCCCACGGGGTTTGGAGCAGTGAAAGCAGATACAGTTAGGGAGAGTTTCGTTCCGATGCTCCCCCAGAAAACCCCACAAAGTGCAAGGGTATGTGACTTTCTGTGCTGGGTTACTGCGGCAGAGAGGCTACAGGACAGGATAGGTAGTGGTTGGTGGCGGCAGTCCCCTGCCTCGTTAGCTTTAAGTGGTTTAGTGTCGGCCACAAACCGATCCGATGTGGTCAAGACCCCTCAATCATCTTCGGCCCCGCCAATAGTTGTCGAATATGAGAAAACAGTACCTGGATATCATGCATCGGGACCGTGGCCATGATTCTGACCGAAAGGCCGAGGTTAAGGTTCAAAGGATCCTGGTGCGTCAGATGCAAAGCCCTTAGATAAGACGCAAGATCTACTCATCTGGTCTGATATTCCTGGCCGTTGAAGAACAAATTCATTACATCGTAACTAGGACACAATGGTATCCAACGGCGTCTCTAGTACAGTCACCAATGGCCACGCTGCCGCTGCCAAGCCCGATGGGCTCAACATCGTCATTATCGGGGCTGGTATAGGCGGTCTCACGGCTGCCATCTTTCTCCGCAGGCAGGGCCATCGAGTCACGCTACTAGAACAGTCTCGCTTTGCCAACGAAGTTGGAGCGGCGATGCATCTGGCCCCCAACGCCAATGGAATCCTCCGCCGACTTGGTATCTTTGCCGAGACCATAGGCGCTAATGTCTTTGAACGGGTATGTAGCTCTGAACTCAACGCGCTTCTGGATGTCAGACACTAAAAGAGTTTCGCTATGACTACAGATTACAGAGTTCAACGCGGCCAATGAAGTGGTCCGTGATGCCGATATCACAGAAGCGAACAAGATCTGGCAGCATCCATGGCACTTGGTCCATCGTGTACGGTTGCATCAGGAGCTTAAACGACTTGCAACATCGCCAGAAGGACCTGGTACTCCCGCTGTGCTCAAAACGTCCAGCCGCGTTGTCGACGTTGACACAGAAACAGCTACCGTCTTCTTGCAGGATGGTAGCCAAGTTCAGGGCGACTTGGTCGTTGGCGCTGATGGAGTTCATGTAAGTAACGATACTTTCAGCCCTCGATGCTGCATCACTTCGCTGACAAGAATCTATGCATAACAGTCTCGGTCCCGACACAAAGTCGTTGGCAAAGAATGGCAAGCTTACAGTTCCGGAAAGAGTGCTTTCCGCTTCCTCGTCCCCCGTCAAGCTGCTCTCGATGACCCAGAAACCGCCCAATTTGCACAGCACAACGGCCAGCTCACTATATGGTATGCCGCCGACAGGCGTATTGTGATGTACCCATGTGATGATAACAAGATGTTCAACTTTGTCTGCATTCATCCGCGAGAAGAGAGCGACCCTGGAAGCAAAGAAGGTATGTTCTGGCTAGACCCTTGAACTGGCACAAGTCATTGACAAATACTTGCAAGACTGGAACAACGAAACAAGCATGTCGGTGTTACTGGGTGTATACAAGGACTTCGACCCTGCTTTGTTGAAGCTCCTTAGCAAAGCCAGCCCCGAGTCCCTCAAGGCATGGGAGCTACTAGACATGGACATCCTCCCAGCGTGGACCGACAAGAGATTGACTCTTCTTGGTGATGCTGCTCATCCCTTTCTCCCTCGTGAGTATATCCTCAGCGCCGAGACTCATGTTGCGTACCTTTCGATCGCGAAGTATTGACATTGTTCTTCAGACCAGGGGCAGGGTGCAGGTGTTGCCATAGAAGACGCTGCCTCCCTTGCAGTTGTTCTACCACTAAGTACCTCCCCGGAAGAGGTCCCTGAGCGGCTGCGTCTTTACCAAGACTTTCGCTACGATCGGGCAAATCGGATCCAAGAGTTCTCGCGCCAGGCAGGAAAGGACAAGCCGGATAAGGACTTTGACAGTCAGTAAACCTTGCAGACGCGCCCTTGCATGTCAAAACTAACAGTTGTTTCTACTAGTGATGGCGTATACCAACTTCAACCTGGGCCATGATGAATGGGACAATTCCACCAACCGTTTCAGGAAGTGGGACTGGGCTCGGAAGCCTCATCTCTACTGGAGAATGCCCGTCTCATTTGGGCCCTTCCCCGGTCCACGCCAGACCTTCACAGGCGAAGCCAGGAATGCTACCAACTCGACATTCACAACAGCCTCCATTAAGTTCAAGACCTCACGAACTCTTTTACAGAACCTCTTCCCGTCTACGTCTTTCCGATTCAAAAGTCCCGGAACAGTCGCATATGCTAGCTTCTCGCAGACCACGCTTAATAAAATGGAGTGGCTGGGCGGTTCTGGTTACAGACATGTTGGGCTGTACATCCACGGCGTCCAGTATGTACAGAAAGATGGCACCGTTCGTGACGGGACCTTCTTGCCTATCTTGTGGGAAAGCCTCACGGATCCGATTGTCAGTGGCCGGGAAGAGCTCGGAATGCCAAAGCTGTATTGCTCCATCGACGTTTGGAGGCGAACGAACAGCTACAGAATTCAGACAGGCTGGCAAGGCGTCAACTTTGGCTCGTTCACACTTGAGGGTCTTCGAGAGATAGACAGTGGCAGCTCAAAGGGGACGATCGGAGGCGAGGATGACGAGGGAATCTTTGCTTACAAGTACATCCCCAAGGTGGGGGATCGTGGTAAGGCAGATGTCGAGCATGCTACCTTTGTACCTCATGCAGAAGAGTCCAAGGTCGTACCTAGTAAGGTACTGAAGGTCTTCACTACAGACAAGGCCAGCTTTGAGTTTGATCCTCATGATTGGGAAGCCCTTCCGACGCTCTACCACGTTGTCTCGAGGTTGGCAGAAGTCCCTGTTTATGAGATTTTGGGAGGAAAGGTTGTTGAGGGTCTTGGTGTCCCGGACGTGTCCAGTGCTCGAAGGATAGACTAAGCAACAGACTGTCAGCTCTGAGTGTACAAGTTCCATAGCTTTAGCGGTATTTAAAGAAAGGGTCAATCTAAATTGTCCTACAATCGTTGATTAGGACCTAGAAAGAGCTTATACTCGCCAACGTGATGTATACCAGTGCCCTTGAATCCAGCTTCTTGGCACATATCCTCTCTTCATATGCTATGAGTTCGAGCCTAGATGTGTTGGTTGCACAAAGAACTTAAATACCGCCTTGCATTACCCTCAAAGTATCCTCGTTATGTACACAGTCTTTTTGTGATATGAGAATTATCTTTGTTCAACTGAGATCTTCTGACTATCTTAGTAGTAACTAATCGATGTGAAGTCCTCCGTTCACATGCAAATGTACACCGTTGACCCAGCTTGCCCGCTCATCGCAGAGAAATCCCACCGCAAACGCAATCTCTTCTGGCGTACCCATCCGCTTCCCTGCAGGAGTGGCATCGATTGTAGGCTGCAAGATACGCATAGCCTCCTCTCCAGCAGCCAGAAAGCCCTCGGTCTTGGTAGGACCGGGAGACACGGCGTTCACCGTGCACCCATACTTGGGTGGAAGTTCCTTCGCCCAGCATTTAGTGAAGGAATCGACCATACCCTTGGTCCCGGCATAAATGGTTTGCAAGGGAGGAGAACCTCTTGAGCTAGCGGAACAGATGTTGACAATTCGTCCGCTTCCTCGCGTTAGGTGCGGAAGGCTGCTCTGGGTCAGAAGAAAGGTGCTGCGCCCATTGACATTGACCAATAGATCCCAGTCATCCAAGGTCTGCTCCTCAAGAGGTTTATTGACTGCTAGCGCCACGTTGTTGACAACGATGTCTAGTCGGCCAAATTCTTTGATGGTTGCCTCGACTAGCGTCTTTGGGCCTTGAGTTGTACCCATGTCGGCGCAGACGGCGATGGATTTGGTTGGCAGAGATGCTGCCTTATTGTTGGCATTGTCTGCTTGAGAAGGGAATGGGTAATTGATAGTGACAGATGCCCCACGAGACGCAAGCTCATGGGCGATGGCGAAGCCTATGCCGCTGTCGCTGCCTGAAACAATGGCTACTTTGCCAGCAAGGGGCTCTGTTGTCGACATGGCTGAGATGTTTTTCACTTGTGGTGTGATTGGAAGAAATGAATTCGAGAACTGTAGTTGGCAAGACCTGGGAATCTAGTTAGTCAATGGGTATTGATGACTGAGGTGGCTAGCTCAGCTGCTTGGTCCCCCGGTGATCAAGTTTGACTTGAAGGATTACAGGTGCCCCCGCTGCCTTTTGGAGTACTGTCACTCCGATCGGCTGAGGGGCGGAGGCTAGTCGAGCTTAGACAGATCTCACCTCCGCTCGGAATGTGGTCCCACTGTGATCGAAAGCATGCCCGAGCCTCCCCCGCAGCCAGCCGATACCCCAGATGGAGCGGTCTCGGCTCTGCAAACATTTGATCTTACCCACTAGTGACGTTCCGATCGTATAAGGCGCGTAAGAACGACGGTCATCCGTATAGTGAAACGTGCCCATATTCACCTGACTTGACCCTGCCAAACTCCAATCTACCCAACCAACAACCATGACGCAAAGTGATGCTCTTGCGCAGGCCAAATCTCAACTGCCTCCCTCGTTTCCCATCATCTGGCGAGGTGACGTGAGTTGGGAAAGGGCCAGGGTAGGCCGCGTCTTCAACCACCGCCGACCATCCAGCCAGCCTCTTGCCGTCGTCGAAGCCACCAGGGAGGATCACATCGTAGAAGCTGTTCGGCTTGCACGCACTCTAAGTGCCCGGGTCTCAGTGCGATCTGGCGGTCATAGCTGGGCAGCCTGGAGTGTGCGAGAGGGTGCCGTTCTCATCGACCTGGGCAAGTATCACGAGTTTCTTCTGGACGATAGCACCGGAGTACTCCAAGCATCGCCTAGCATGACTGGAAGGATGGTCAACAAGCTTCTGGGCTTACGTGGCCGCATGTTCCCCGGTGGTCATTGCCCAGAGGTTGCTCTTGGAGGGTTTCTTCTACAAGGAGGCATGGGCTGGAACTGCAAGGTAACGTGATTGAGAAGACATAATAGTATCCTGGCTGACGAAATATTTAAAGAACTGGGGATTCGCCTGCGAAAAGTTGGTGGCTCTCGACGTGGTGACGGCTGATGGAGAGAAGCGACACTGCGATAAAACAACTAACGCGGAATTGTATTGGGCGGCACGTGGATCAGGTCCAGGTAAGCCATTTGCTCACTTACAGAAAGCAAACAGATTTCTCATGCTTTTCTCGTGATATAGGATTCCCGGCTGTCGTTACTAGATTCTACCTCCAAACAATCCCCTCCTTCAGTCACATCCGGTCATCGGTCTACATATACGAGAAGAAAGATTATGAAGCGGCCTTTTCCTGGGTTCTCAAGGTTCACTCCAAGCCGTCCTCCTACTTGTTAATTAATCCGCTAATGCAACTCATAGCTTGCTCCTTCTTTCGACGAGGGCACAGAGATTGTTGCAGTTGGAAGAAACTTCCCGGGACGGCAAGGAGAGCATATTTTGATCTCCTTTGTCACGTTCAAAAATAGTGATGAAGAAGCCCGGTTTGCGCTGCAGCCCGCTCAAGACTCTGCACCACCAGGAGACGTAATTTCGTGGTTTTGCGAGCCAACCTCCATGGCAGAGCAGTACGATGATCAGCATTGTGCCAACCCTGAAGGTCATCGATACGCAGTTGACAACTCTTATATCAGAAACGACGCCGACGTTGTTTCTGTCTTAAAAGAGTCCTTCACATCACTCCCCACAGAAAAGTCCTTTACCCTTTGGTACTCGATGGCTCCCGGCTCTCGACGTACTGTCGAGGATGGCACCATTGAAGATATGGCGCTCTCGATGCAGACAGATCACTACTTTGCTGCCTATGTAGTCTGGGAAGATCAGGCAGAAGACCCCAAATGTCAATCTTGGCTTACGCATATCTTTGATAAGATCAACCGGGACTCGGAAGGATCGTATCTTGGAGATGCTGATTTTCAAAAGCGTTCGACTGCGTTCTGGGGACGGGACCAAGGCAAGAGGCTTATGGACATCAGGAAGAAATGGGACCCGCAAGGTGTAGTGGCTGGATATCTCAATAAGGGAGACCGAAATGGTGTGGAGGGTTTGGAAAATGTACATAAATTATGATAGAGGTAAGGCTCGTGATGCAAGCATTAGCCCACAGTAGATTTCAAGATTATCTTATCAGTTATTTGCCTTGTATGGCCCTGATATTTCTCTGCTACTTAAGACAAATAGTTCCTGTACTTCTTACTGGAATGTAATTTCTTTTCTCATGAACCTTTGTAGACTTGGTAGTTCTTATGCAGTATTTAAGGTCCCTTGAGTTGTACGCAAGGGACTTGGTCTCTTGTGTGGCACAGTTCTGGAGGCTTGGCAAGGCCAAGTTCGCCCGTCGCTGTTACGCTGGTTAGAACACATCTTCAACATAAACCAGAGCGTTGAGGAGGGAACCTATATACTTGTCTACAGCCGAGGGCACCCAAAATGCGAGATGAGAGGGTTAGGTAGTCGTATAAGTTATTAGCAAAGCATTGCGTCTTCCGGTTTAGTTCGTCTTCAGCTCAGTAAGGCACTTGACATTACCCTCATAGACCACGTCTCATGTACCAGTCTCTACATGAGAGCTTGCAGAAAGACATATCGTTTAGAACTTCATTGAAACTCTCAATAGTCTAGGATGAGTCGATATGCCAGCATACCATACACAGATATAAGCTAATCGACAAAACATCCCCTCAACACAAACTCAAGCTAATATCATGCTTGGTCATTATATAAGACACGCCTCTTGGACCGAAGGCTCGAGGGTCAGGATCGCTCCAAAGCAATTCAACTATCTTTGCTCCCATCTTTACTGCACCTGGTGTGCGCGAAGCTCTAGCAAAGAATCCAGCACGGAACACGTGGATATGCTCCGGACGTCTCGCGACTGAGGCCATAATAGTGCCCGGCCAGAGGAGCATTCGACGATATGGCGACTCGCTAACAAATAATGAATAAAAGGCTGACATGGTCTGCTCGATTCGATTATCGAGTTGGGCGGCGAGATTCGGATCCGCAAGCATGTCTGGGTAAAAGGCCGACTGCAGATAGACGATAAGACCGTGCTGATATATCATTGTAGCTGTAGCTTGTTCTTCGCGTGAACAAAGGCCATTCATGTCTTCTTCGAATGCATTGTAGGCTTCCAGTCGGGTTAGAAGTGAATCATACTGTTCCTGAAACGCGGTAGTGGCTATAATGCCTCTCGTCTCTTCTTCCCGGCGAGCTTCGACAAGCTGAGAGATCTCCGGAACCATCTCCCACAGACCCTGCCCAAAGCCGAGTAGAAACCCTCTGGATTTGTATCCTCTCAGTATATCCAATGAATAGACTGAGGGATCAATTTCCACGACCTCGTCAGATAGAAAGCTGCGGGGCGTAATGGTAATTTTGATTGCATGGTAAGCATAGAGCTCTAGCATGAATCCTTTCAAGTGTTTCAATTCATTGGACGGCGTGGGCTCGGATGTGAGGAGATTGATGTACTGTCGACAAGCTTTGAGATGATGATACATGGAGCCGCGGGAATGACCTTGAACATGCTTGTAGCTGTCAGCAACGTGTCCCATGACGTTTTCATGTGAAAGAGTCTTACATCGTAGACGCAGAGAAGTAATAAAATCAGCAGGATACGGATTGGCGTAGGTGGCCCCGTATGTTCATCCGGGAGGATGATCTGACCCGTTTCGTAAGACAAGAGTTTCTGTAGTCCAGCCAGTACAGTCGCATAATGACCACGAGTCGCCACCTCCAAAGCTCGAGCTCTCTGGATAGTAGACGTCGTATCATTGACAGTGAGATGGGCTCCCCCAATAGCTAGGATACAATCAAGAACCAAGTTATCAGTTGCAGCCAATGGTAGAAGATAATGAATAAAAGGGTTTCCGTCCGCGCATGGCCCTCGAGTCAGCATCTCCGCTGTAACATCCAGGTACTGCTGGTAAAGCGGACGCGAGTTGTCGCTTAGATAAGCTAGGTTGCCGTAAGTCGGAGCAGCCCGAGGAGAAGATGAACGGGTCTTGGACTGCAGGGCTGCTGAGTCTGAGGAAGGGCCGGAGACTCCGAGTAACTCTCTGGCACTGCCGTCTTCTAGAACAGCTCTTTGAGAAATACTTTCTTGAGTTGGCCAAACACATTCTTGTCCAGTTCGGGTGCATGATGAGCAGACTGGCTTGACTTCATCGCACTTCTTGCGTTTAGTGCGACACGTAAGACATCCATTCTTTGACCGCGGGTGGTTGCGGCGCCATTTCGTTGGGAAAGGGGCACCGCGGTATGGGAGAGCAGGATCTTCTTGGTTTGCCATTGAGAAATGAAATGAGACGAGTTGGTGGATGCTGTGAGGTGATGTTGTAAGTGGTCTATAAGTACACAGGACTTGGAAGAGGCAACCTGTTGATCTTGGCTAAAAGTCGTCATCAGGATAGGGCTGAGAAGAATAAGCCACAACCAACTGCCGCTGTCACGACGATAAACTTCGAATGGACAGGGATTTTATCGAATCGCTAACCAAATTGAATCACTTACCAAAACGGAAACGTCGATTCTGCCTTGCAGGGATTGCGATCCTTCGTTTACACTAGGGCTGTTTTTAACAAGGACACTGTGCGATGGACAAGCGACAGCAATAAATTGACATAATACAAATATGATTTGACTCCTTTATTGGCTTTAAATGGCATCTTAATAAGAGCTAGATAGAAGCACTATGATGGCTTTATTCCTACGTTTAGATGAACTTTTCTTCTACACTACGAACTGGGTGCTCAGTATGGAGTAGCGTGACATCGATTAAGCCATGGCCAGGAACTTTAGCAGCCCCGCTTCCTTCAAATCCTCTAATCAAAGACCACCCCGCAGTGCTTGAAGTTACTGTACTTATAGGGTGTATCTCATTGTTTTAAGACCCAGCCAACAGCCAAGACCACCACCAAACTGGTAAAAGCCTCAACTACATACAGTACTGTAATGAATAGCTATTAGACTCCGAATTATATAGCTACTTAGTAATCGAAGCTACTGTCTTTCTAGGAAAGCTGGAAATAAGCACGGCTTAAGAGTTTATAAATTAGCAACTGCCTATGTCTCTTAGGCACATCGGTCAAACCAAAAACGTTCGTCCTTGACATCCTATGCTCGCTATTATATCCAGAAGTCTATGATTCTATGCAAAACGACTTTTTAATCGCCGCGCTAAGGCGCTGAACTGCCGTACACATCTCCTTCTCAGCCGCGCTCGCAAAGGTGACCCGTAGAAACAACTCATCCAGTTCCTTATCCGCCTCGGCTCTGAACCATGAGCCACGAGCAAAAAGAACTCCCTGCTCAATGCTGTGCTGGAAGATTTCCTCCTCGATCTCGCTTAGGTTTCGATGTCGATAGTCTGGATGTTTAGTATGATCGAGTCTCAGCCATAGCTATTACACAGGTCAGAACACTTCTCCCACACAAAAGAGAGTTGGGAACTTACAAACATGCCTGCGGCTGGAGGGGTCCACGATACGATATTAGTAGGTAGGTAGTCTTCACACGCTGCGAGTAAGGCATTGCGTCTTCTGGTGTAGTTCGTCCTCAGATTGATGAGCCATTTGATATAGCCCTCATGGCCCCACGTCTCATCAACCAGTTTCCAGACGATAAGCTGCGATATACCGCTGGGTCCCTGATTTGCCACTTCAGCATGACAGAGATACTTCTGAATGACCTCGTTGCCAGCCGTTATCCATCCCATTCTCGAACCGGGGACTAAGACCTTGGAGAACGAGTCCATTCGAAGAACCCTGCCATTGATATCCATACTGAGGTACGAGGGGACAAGACTAGTCAGGAAGTCACCAACAGTCTCGCTCTCTCCGACTTCAGTCGCCTGTCCGGTGTAGGGCTTCATTTGGATGAAATAGTAGGGCTCATCTTCAATGATGAAAATGTTGTGCTTCTGGCAGATACTGTAGATCTCCCGTCGTCGCTCGAGGCTCTGTGTTGCACCAGTGGGATTCTGGCCTGATGGTACAGTGTAAAGAAGATGCGGCTTTCGAGCGCCTCGCGCCTCTTCATCCCAAGTCGCCAGAACATGATCCATGTGACTAGGGAGTAGCCCTTCCTCGTCCATATTGACTCCAAAAGTGTTTATACCCTGTGGAACAAAGGTCTCCATCGCCGTTGCAAAGGTGTACTGCTCTGTGAGGATAGAATCATTCCTGGACCGGTCGCAGAGCATACGAACCGTCTGCTCCAGAGCTCCAGTACTTCCGACGGTCAGGCAAACGGCCCAATCTGCATAAGGGGGGTTGTACACAAGATCAACGTGTTCTGTTATCCAGCGCATCATCTGTGGGGATCCGGTTGCCTGACCGTAGTTGAAAGCAATAGATATGTCGTAATCCGAGGTACCGTTCCCGGTGTCAAATTTGCCAATGCGAGCTATCTGCTCGTTGCTAGCCGATGAGCTCGGTATATGCTGCTTCTCGCAGAAATTGGGTGGCGTGGGTATGCGCATGGCGATCTCAGAGATGGGAAAGTATTCGCTGGAAGGTAAACCGCCCCCATGGGAGATGAGACCGGGTGTGTTGATGTACCTGGCGGATTGTTTGAGAACGCAAGGCGGACGGTCACTCTCGCTACTGAAATGTGCTTGAAGTTGTCAATGTTGGGTCTAAAGGCAAGTATTGGGATAGCATACTATTCCAGCTTCGAGCTAAAGGCTTTCCAGTGGTCTATATCCTGATGAATTCTATCGCAGTCACGGCAAACGGTCGACACTTACAGGCAATTTGAACATGTCACTATGAGACATGGCTGCAGTCCCGGGCCGTATCTTGGTAGTTGTAGCTCGCCTTTCACGCATGAGTTCAATTTTAACATGACTCCCTCCAGGGGAGCCAAGCGTCGCTGTTGTTGAGTGGCCCATGTCGCATAGCTCTTTACTTTGAACGATACAGACTTCATCTTGAACTGAGTTTAAGTAGCCATCTTCAAAACCCTTGATGGACTCGAGCTACTGGCTTATCTGCGGTCTCGGTGCCTCTCACAGACGTGTGGATTGTCGGCTCGAGCGCTTTGCGCCCTATGCACATGTAAATAATAGTGACTCCATTCACACGCGCCCTACGGCGCTGCGTTGTGGAGCAATAATGCGCCTGACTAGTTTAGCTTGCATGACGCCGCAAGATATGGTAGTTTTTGTGCTATCGCGGTGGAGCTCAGTCTAGAATCCTATGGGTCACTCGAGTTGGCTTGGTACGCAACATTGAGCAAAGGCTTGGATCAAATTTATGCGACGGAAAACAAATTGTGTACTGAGTGATAGGCGCTGATTCCGATAGTGACTTGAATATTTCCAAAACATAACGCTCTAGTCCTTGGATAAATGCTGTCTTCGAAAAGTGGCGATCCACTGCTCGTTATCAGCTATAGTCTGCTCCCAATTATCGCCTCGCCCTGAAACATCTCATCCGTCGGAAAGACACCGCTTGCAAACGACTGTTGAGCGAAGCGGCCCAGGTGCCACGCCAGAAACTTGGTATACAAGTCGGGCGTCAACTCAAACCCAGTATCGACCTGCTGCTGCTCCGGATCCGGGACAGGCTTGCCATTTCTCTCCTCTATCTGAGCGAAATTATCCGGCACCGTCGGATCCGTAGCGGAGAAGGGCACCATGGTTAAGGCCTCGTTGGCAAGCAGGTATGGTGGAAGGGTGTTCCGGACCTGCGCTGCAATCGAGGGCTCAAAGTTGTGATCGCCCTTCCACTCTGCCATCGTTTTGCCCTTACGAAAGTGCTGTGCGAGGTGATCCGCGCGGTCCTGCCACGAATCTAAACGTACATCGCAGAATCCGCAGCGGGAGGAGATCGGAGGTGGCGGTGTTCTCCAGTCGTCCAGGATAGGCAGCGTCTCCAGTTGGTGAAACCCGCGTAGATGTTGAATAAGATTATCCTTGCACCTGAAGATGTGAGGCTGTTGGCTATTGTGGCATGCGCCGTGGTGATGAGAGTTCAGGTGACGCTCAGTAGGATCTAGAATGTTGCAGTATGCACATGTACTCCTGCCAGTCGCCGACGATACCACTGAACCACCAAACGGTGCACAGATCCACTGGTCGCAGTCAAGATGCAGCGTCTCCTCATGCCGTGTCCAGTCATGCTTCTTAGTAAACGAGTCACAACAAAACGTGCAATGGAAGATCCGGGGCTTCTTATTCGCACCAGCGACGTCGTTCCTCCTCTTTGCTACGCGTCTGCGGTTTCGATTCTGAAACGATCGACAAGACTGCGTGGAAGAAACGATGGAGCTTGAAGACTGGCTTTGCCAACTGGCCACGCTTGGACTTGATGATGGCATCCTGGTCGGAGGAGCCTGCATGTTATCGTTCAATGGAGTTTCTTGCAGCGCGTCGTAAATGGCTGACCATGATGCGGATTCCGTTCCAGGAGGACTGTTTCGCCATCTCTGCAAAGGGTCAGAGACTTGTTCATTTGCATTAAATACAGGATTTCGAATGCTTCGTCCGCCGTTCAGGGTATTCCTGAGCTCGTAGCGGCTTCGTCGACGTGGGAGAGTTGAGTTAATGCTGATTGGAAGTGCGGGTAGAGCCGTTGATGTATCCATCGGGCAGAGTTCCTGATCGGCCGACCAAGAGGTACTCAAAGTCGACTGGAGATCCTGAGAATCAAACCCATCGTTATGATCTTGCATCTGTTGATGGCTTAATGACCCCAAGCTAGATGCACCCATGTGATCCACCTCGAAGCTGTCGGTAATCAGATCAAGGCAACCAAAGGTCGGGTCTACAAAGGATGTCCCATCAAAGCACAATCTAGAGTCCTCGTCCAGAATAGGGAGTAAGTCGTTAGAAAAATGAGCAGGCGTCTGAAGGGGAACCTGTGATCCTCCATACCAATGCACTTCATCTTCATGAGCTAAGTCCATTTGAGCGCCAAGATGAAGAGACGTCCAGTTTCTAGGGTCGGAGTCGCAGACTGGGGCTGGTTGCGAGCGGCTCTGGCCAGGTGCTTGTTGGGATGTCATATTCTCTCCAGAGCAGTATTTGCGCATATACCTTGGAGGGGGACGATAAGAAACGGGACTTGGAAAACACTGGGAGCAAGAAACGAGAGCGTCGGGCTTTGTTTAATCCGACTGTGGGGATTAATTGTCCACGCTAGTTTGACGCTGTACTGAATGGGTAGTGATAGAGTGGACTTGGTCTCTGCAGCTCAAACTAGCTGAGTCAATGAGTGGGCTGATACTTTTCGTTCTATCTTGATCTTCAGCTCTAATAACTACCACCTTTCTGGGAACCCTCTATTCCTTTAGCAACGTTGACTTCCTGCGTCATAATGAATTGCAGCGATGTAAAGTCGGTCGCCACGTGGATCATATCGAACCCAGCATCGGCATATTGCCTCGCTTGTTTGCCGGATGTACTGTAAATTCCACAGTTCTTGCCAAACTTGTGGCTGACTTCGAGCACACGCCGAATCGCCTCTCTCAGTTCCGGCTTGACGACGCCTTGAATGATAGGATGGCCGATGTTGTTGCCTATAGGTCAAGAGTTAGTGCTAAGCTCGGGAGTATTGACAGTGCTATACAAGGTACCTAAGTCGAATGGCCCTACAAATAGTACATCGATACCGTCGACCCCGGCGATTTCGTCCAAGTTATCAAGGGCCTCTTGGGTCTCAATCTGAACTATAGTAAGAAGACTGCTGTTTGCCTGTTGGAGATATTCGGTCATCGTCGGCATGGGACTGAAGCGCTCCATTGCGTAAGGAGAGCCAAATCCACGGGTGCCTTGTGGTGGGAACTTGGCCGCTTTGACGGTCTCTCTGGCCTCCTGCGCAGTCCGAAGCAAAGGTACGAGTATCTCAAATAACTAGTCAGTAACTGGCCAATAAAAGTGTCACTGACACTCACTCCATGCGCGCCCGAGTCCAAAGCCCCTGTTTCTTATAAGTATAATCATCTGACAGTTACTCGCAGTGTACTCGTCTTACGCTTGATCATCCATGACTCCATACCGGGAATTCTCACTATAGGAGACACACCAGCTGCAGCAACAGCAGGGACTGCCTCGTGCATAGCACTGTCTAGTTTCACAGTCTCAGTTTCGAGGAGTAATTACCAGATATGGACCAGAACTCACCGTCGATATTCCCATGCTCGCAATCGACCACCACCCAGTCGACGCCCGGCACGCGAGCGAGGGCACGCGACACGTTGGCGCCAGGCACCATCTGCCAGAGCCCCATGCTCGGGACTGGGGATTTCTCCAGTGCCTTTCTCAAGAAATTGCCTTGTTCCATGATCGGGTTTGAGTAGGGGGGGGG
>JACCKW010000919.1:0-16737 GCA_013623355.1 Fusarium bactridioides | reverse complement strand
GGGGTGGGGGTGATGGGGAGAGGGGGTTGTTTTGGGAGCAGATTGTTAGGGCGAAGAAGAAGTGGTCTTGTGGTGAGGGGCCGAGTGAGTGGGATGTTTCCGGCTGGATTACAGGATTTATGCATTGGGATCGAGATGGAAAGGTTAGGGGGGTTTATGAGGATTGGTACGATAACTGGGACGACGAGGAAGAAGAAGCTGGTGAGAAGGTCGAAGAGGTCAAGAAAGAGGAGGTCAAGGTTGCAGAGGAGGTCCAGATGGGCATCTTCCCCAACGACTGGTCCATCACAATCGACGGCCAGAGCTACATCCCCTGCACCCTCTCCGACGTCAGCATCGGCTACGCCAAAGTACCCCTGACCATGAAGAACTACCCCTCGCCAGGCGTCGATACACAAGCCTATCTCGTAGCAGGCAACGTCGGCGTTGAGAAGAGGAACACGCCCGGGGGAGTCATGGCGCAGCCTGTGAGTGGGTGGTTTGTGTATGCGGGTGTTGATGCGAGTTATATCGCTGGGCCGTGGATTGGCAGCGGTGAGGAGTTGGGAGGGATCGCGGGGGGGATAGTGAGCTGTAAGGCTGCTTTGGAGGAGAGTGGTGAGGATGGAGTTAAGGAGGAGACTCTGGAGGAGGAGGAAGTCAATGATTTATAAATGTAATATCTAATGATAGGAAGAAGAGAAGTATAATATGGACTAGTATAGAGTTATGTAGGAAACACAGGCTTGGGAGCTTTCCATCCTCGACAGCAGAAGCTGGGCATGTCGTGCATTTTCTTTCCGAGATAGCCCCATGGTGGATCACAGCCGTTCATTTTTTGTTTCCAGGCGTCTTCGTTGAATTGGTAGTAGTTGCCTGATGAATTGTTAGGATGTATTCTAAGAGCAGAGGGGGAAGCGCACCATCTCGACAGGCGCAGAGACGAGGAAGACAGCAGTTGTTTGGTTTAGGAATTATGCTGATACTGTTAGCTGTTGACGTTGATGTTAGGTTGAGGCTGGAGGGTGAGATTGATGTAGAAGCTGGGATCGAGGCAGAGGTTGAGGGATGGGCTGGATTTGGTAGAGAGGGAGGGGCGACATACTAGTGGTAACAACCACTGCTGGCCTTCTCAGGAACAGGTTTGAGAACAACCGGCTCAGGAGGAGGCGTAGCAGTCGTGAGTGCGACAAGTGTCAGTGTAGCGAGTGTGAGCTTCATGTTTCTTGCATTGCGCTGGAACCAAAGGGGAGAAATGATACTTCATATAGCTAAGATGCCATGGTTTGGATCAGTAGTTTGGGGCTGCCGTGAGATGAGCTTAGAGACAGTCAAGTATTGGGTATAAGGGAAAGAGGACGCACGGTTATTGGAGGTTTCTTTGTTGCTTTAGTCGAAAGCAGGGTTGAGGTCAGCAAACGGAGATGCATGGGGTGCTTTGTCTGTGCTATTTTGGGGAAGAGAATACTTGGAATAGAAATGAAAGGATACATGTCTTTCATTGGTAGTGGTGCAGTGGTTCTTGTGATGTGAGCGCGTGTCGGTGGGTGTACTTCATCTTGACGGATGGGGACTTGATGATGTTACTTCGATTGTCCCCGGTACGACTTCGCGCGGACTGCAGAGTCTTGGTAATACCTGTTGGTTCATGGGAGGAGACGTGAAAGAAGTCAAGTGATTACAGATGCGATTGGATCAAGTGCTTGATTGGAGACTGAGCTTGCCATAGCCCAACTTGGGGTGACGGCATTATCGCAAGGACGGGATGGACAAAGATGAGGCTTGGCAAGAAACCAACGACATGAGGAATTAGTATTGGAGCTGGATGGATAGGCGCTGGATCGGAGAAATGTATCTGATTGACACTGAGGAGGGACGAGGTGCTAGTCGTGATCTGGTATGAAACGTGGGTTCAAGAGGGTGACACATGATTGAAGAGTACCTTGGGATACGGGTGTAAACAATGAGAGTAGGGAACATCTTCACGAGACAGCAACGGACAGGCTCTCTACAGCTGCGTATCCCGATGTTCAGAATGCGTAAGATAAGTCGCTGTTGTATATTGTCTACCCATATCTTCAAAGAATGTCTTGTAAACCATCGCTTCGTCTAGTTCGCTGACTTTCTCGGTCCTTCGCATATCGCGGTTACCATCCTCTGGTCTTCGCAATATCTGAAACAGAACTCGGTCGCTGGTAAGATCCAACTCGACAGTGTATCCTGTAGGCCATGTCAGATGTGTTTATGAGAAGCCAGCATAGCTCAACTCACATCGTGAACGCTTCACTCGAGCCCCGAACCATCAGGTTCATCATTCTCCTCCTCTCTAAGTCCCGTTAGTATCAACACAGGTCTACCTATTGAGTGGATGACTTACTGTACCGGCGACAATGGGGTAGTACGGCGCTGTCCATGCTAGATAACGGTCCGTGTATCTGTACTAAGATCCTCGCACGGAATGACACCCACGTCATACAAAGGGAAAATAAGATACAGAATGAAGTGCATATCCCTCAGGGCGTTTCTGCGACTGGTGCGGAGTGTAACGCCGGCTCGCATCTGGTGGTAATCATCCAAATCGTGCCAGGCGTGAGATGGAGGATCGTCGCGGAGTGCGGGCCTGATGGTTATCTGTAGCCACGCCGTCGATTGGAGAGTCAGAGTGATGGTCCAGTATCCTTCGAGGACGTCTTGGGGTTCGTATAGTGTGCGAGGGAGGGGATGGTATTGACGGCAGAGGCCTGTTGTTATAAGGAGGTTATGGTAGGGGACCCTCATGATGGAGTTGAGAGCGTCGACACCTAAGGGTGAGCTGTCGATTCTCCTTAGCAGGGCGCCATAATGGTATTTGTTCATTGTGAAAGGTATTTTTAATGATAGTTTGATGATGGCTTAACGAGAGATTGATGATGATATTGATGAAAGAGAGAGAGACTGAGATACGCGAAGACTTGGTGATTTGGCGGAGTACAAGAGCCCAGTCCGACCTTCCACCCAGACACCGAGTGTAAGAAGACTTCTACTCTAACGTAAATTCGAGGTGTTAAAATTACTTAGTCGAAGATCTTCTGAATATTCACTATATCATGCTAAGTTTACCTACGTTTGCCCAAGGTTTTCGTCACCTAGCATAGAGTTCCCAAGTTTCATCGCACCCCCTTGCCAGATACGATCACGAAAGAAGGAGACAGCCAGCTCTGGGTGCATCTGTGGGTATCAGAATTTGCTGAGCGAACTACACTATTGCAAGTGAGAATAGATTGGACTTACCCATTCGATCAATGCACCGTGCTCCAAAGCCTCGGAGCATGCGATGGTCTCCAGTATCTTGTTACAAGGGCTTCATGGCGATGACGAGGCCCCATATTGCAATCATTCTCGCCCTCCACCGAGTTCCAAAATCCTTAAAATATATTCCTCACTCATGCCTGGAGAGTGTCGTGATTCAGTGGTCGTGGGTCTGGTGCTGTGACGACTGTCTTGGAGATCGTTATCTTCGTTCTCATGGTCATGGTCATGGTCGTTCTCAACATCGTCGCCTTGAGAGGCTTCACTCGGAGGCTTGTCATTTGCAGAAGAAGCTTCAGGCTGATGCGAATCACTGACATTCTCAGAGGCTTGGGCGCGCATCTTCTCGCCTTTGCCGCGGGGCTGAGTCTTGGTAATGCGATATCGATCACGGTGCTTGGGATCCATGGAGGCGAGGTCGGGGTTGTTGATGTTGAAGATTCGTATGCAGGCGCTATGATGAGAAGGGATTGAAGCAAGAAGAAAGAAGGAAGAGAGGGGAGCAGAAAATGAAAAAAGACCTAGATCGGCTGCGAGGTGTTGCTGTCAGCTGTTGGCAGTGCGAAGGCGGAGAGTGAAGGATATGAACTGCACTCGGCCATTCTCACGTAAGGTATACTGAGGTACTGAGGGGTGCGCTTCAACGGACCTCAATGACGTCTATTGATCTTCTCATTATTCATTTCCTCTACAGTCTGTGAGCCTTCTGATGTCCCTCACAGGAGATGTCTTGACAAACTGTTCCAACTCTCGAAGCTCAAAGTACCGTGTTGAAAAGAGAGCACAAGCCGAACAACCTTATAACGCAATCATGATATGCGTGCAATTTCCATGCCTCATCCGCTAATGCAATTTCAGTTCCGTAATGCGATCATCTAGATCACTCCCGAACACACAAAACCTCAATCCCAACAGCCCTCCCAAAAGCAACCAAACCCTCATCACTGATCGGTTCCCCAAACACCAACTCCCCCTCCCCACGCTCAATCCTCTCCTCCACATCACCACAAGACTTGGCCATAATAATCGACCACGCACTCTCACCGCCCGACGACCCCCTCCGAAAACACGACAGCGTCATCCCCGGAATAATTGAAGGCGAGTTACCAGTGTCGCTTCCATCTGGGCTAGCTGCCAGTCTCGCAAGCCATATGTTTCGCGGACCGGGTACACGCCAGCAGATGTTCACCTGGGGTCCTTCTGTATCGCAGTTGACGACGTAGAAGCCGTTTGAGGCGATGATGCATGCTCGTGAGACTTGGGTTAGGTTGCGGCTGGAGAGGACGGGGGCTGAGCCGTCGTAGATGGAGGGAGGGATTTGGCTCCGTTGAGGTTGGGTTTCTTGGGGTTGTTGCTGGTGTAGCTGTTCTTCTTCGCGCCATCGATTCAGTGCTCTTTCAGGGAGATTGTTGACGTGAACCAAGCTGACACACTCGTCAAAGATGACTAAACCACTTCGCGGTAACTCGTCTACGATGTTAATTACATTTTCTTCAGTGCGCGGTTCATCGTCTGCTTCGGGTGTATCATCGTCTGAATGTCGTGGACGGCCTCTCATTGTTGGAGTGTCAGGCTGATCAGCGTCATGACGATGCTCGTGAAGATGATGATGTCTTGCCATTTCGTAGCAGCTTCTTTGAGTTGTTGAAGTGATATGAGTGTTGTAGCTTGAGCAGGAATGAATGACGATAGATATGGCTTGCGGTGGAACGTGAGCTGACTTGATCAGCTGCCATCTGCACTGACACGAGGGTGAGGCTGTCACTTTACACTTGTGAATCATTGCACGGGAGGCACAGTTTCACACAGCGACTTGATGATTAAGATCCTTTCTCGTGCATTCTGTTACATTTCCATGCTTTCGTTCAGATTCATGCCATCCCAGCCTGCTTTCGCCCTCAGTCCAATCCACATCCTCCAATCCACCCTCAACCTCGTACGACCTCAAATCCTACCATTCTTCCAAGCGCAGAGACAAACTCGAAACTACTTAGATCTCCAGGGACGACCTGACCACCTCCGCCCTCGAATTCATTGTAATTACGATCGCAACAACTGCTCTCGATCAGTGACGATGCATTCTCCTCGTCAAGCGATCCTGTTAAACTGCTCAAGAGCGGCAGTTCTGGTGGAGATTGGGCTACCACTAAAGTCCTGAGTTTCTTTCTGGATCCCCCGACGTAGCTGACTCTCGCCAGCCATATGTTTCGATGGTCAGGGACGCGCCAGCAGATATCAATCTGTGGACCTGATGGATCGCAATTGACGACACGAAAGCCGCTGTCCGTGACGACGATGCGAGCCTTGTCGATGACCGTTATGTGGTTGCTTCCTTGAGGCTCATTGTTTTGCTCGAGGGGTTGGGAGCTCGTTCTGGCTTTCTTTCTTGGAGGACTCTCTGAGTGATCGTCGTTGTTGGATTGAGTATTCATGAAGCGAGCTTGCGCTTCGAGCGACAGATCATCCAAGTCGAGACAGGCGAGAGCGCCATCGAAAACCGCGAAGCCTGATCTCTTAACGATGGCCAAATCGATGTCATCCTGGCATGGGGTGGGAGAGCGATTCTCGGGGTTGTGCTGGTTTTCGGTATCGCCCCTCTCACTGTGCTCACTCTCCTCCTCATCCTCCTCATTTTCAGTAGGCGGCTCGTCATTCTCCCGATCGGCCAGCTCTTGGTTCAGAGGCTCACTGTTCTGCGGGACATTCGGAGGTAGACCAGGCGGGAAATGGTAGTTGTAATGGTAGTGATAGTGGTGGTGATGATGATGATGGTAGACATGGTGCTCTTCCATCTTGAGGCGTGAACTTGACGCAATCGGGGCAGCTATCGCTGCGCTCTTGAGTGTTGCCGCGTTAAGATCTATAGATGAACAGATGAGAGAATGAAGTGCAAGATCGGATCTTGTTGATGTGAGCGATGGCTGGCATCTGCACTGGCAACACAGAAGAGGCTGCCAGCTGTGAATCACTGCCCGCAAATGACACTGCCAAACAGTGGCGCTCCATTGAAAAAGCTCTTTATGCAATCATCAGTTCAGTAAGTGATGATAGAATGAAAAGAGGGTTGCAACGAAGTGAAGTATTGTACCACGGCATTGTTATGTTGAAGGGTAGTGAACTGACGGTCGCATTCCTCAGTGAACATCAACACCACGGGCGCTTATAACCACAACCGCCCTCGTAATTAAAATGCAGTAAAAACGAGATCAAAGATAAAATTCTTCAGACTCGTGAAGTCTAGTTCGCAATTCCCAATGCCATGAAGTCGTCGCAGATCATCGCAGGTGGCGATTTTCCCCAGCTTGAATCCCCTCCAAAAAAACGTGCATCAAAACTCCTCCCCCAGACCCCAACCCAAAACTCCGCATCCCATCATCTCGTCAACTTAACCTTGTGCCAGAAAAACAATGACCGGGGAGATGGAGAAGTCCCTGCTTCTCGGTCTAACGCTCGGCGAAAAATCCCACATTCAACTCCATTGTGGGTGAGATAAAAGGGTCCACGAGGTTGAGAGGGACACTTTTAATACTGGGTCGCGTGTCACAGGTTTAGCAGTCAATTAAAGGCCATCGACGAACAGCTCTCATGGAGGAAGAAAACATCAGACAATGATATAGATATCAATAAAATGTATTCTAAACTTGTGCTGAATTTATCCTAAATTTACCTAATCTTAGGATCGAGGCCCCAAGCCATTCATTCTGACGAGAGCCTCAGCAGTGCACCAACACCGTCATCTTGGCTAAACGCTCGGCTAACTCCCGTTCTTGCGCCGCTATCCGCCTGCCAAGGCATCTTTTCTCCGTCGGAAGGATCGCCAAGACAAGAGCGGTTCCGAGTCTCCAATTGGCACGCATGACACAGGATGTCGCATACTGTAGCAGTTGGTTGGATTGTTGTTGGTGAGATTGAGATTAGTTGCGGCTTAAAAGCTGACGAATCTCACAAAAACCGCAATTGCCAAAAGAAGCAACCCGAGAGTCACTTGAAAGGAATCGAAAAGGTTTAATTTGCGCAAAGGGATCGGCGTATACGACGGTCTTGAGTCAGGGAGGGTGAATGATCAGTGATATGCTGTACATAGGAGAGAATCCGATGTCGGGTCAATGACAGTCTCTGAATGAGTAACTTGCATTCAAATTGTAGTAATCATCAAGATGTGCAGCCAAGTTTTGGTGGTGATGCCAATGTTCTAGCATCGCCCAGTTTACAAGTTCAGGTCCCCCCCAACTGATGATCTCCCGCGGCCAAGAAAACGTGCTTTCAACGACGTGCATTTCCTGTCCCCTTCATTCTATCCAATTTTATGGAATTGTACGTGAGATCAACGGTTTGACAAGCAGCTCAGCTCAGCTCAATTGGACCCTTTCTTTGATCATCTTCCCCAGACCCAACAGCACCGTTGAATGTCATTGCGTGAGGTCCACTGCAAACACAGACCTAACCTCCACTGTAGCGAACCTCGCATTTCACGGTTGTTTTCGCTTGCAAGAGAAAACTCTCAACTTTATTCCTGTCTCCACGTCAATTAAACAATTCCAAGGCAGAGTTAATTCCTCACAACTATAATGTGTCACCAACAACTTCAGAACCACAAATTCTGCGTCTTCTCCACGTAAACTGTAACCTCAATCACGCATTGAGCTCTTTGTCCGCTCCTCATGAGGACATGATCTTCAGTTCCCACCCCCGACCTTTGAGGCCCGATATTTTCTACAATCCCCAGGTTCCTGTTTTTTTTTTTTCGCCATTTTTTTTTTTTTTTTTTTAGACGAGAGCTGTGGTGGACTTTGGGGAAGACCCTTACATGAAGCATCAACTGTAAACCACACTAACTGCGGTCGTTATTAATCGTATAACTTCACGTGTAGAGCCTCGGCTTCATCATGCTTAATCACTAGCACCTCACCCATCGTGGACATATCCCCTGAACCAATGACGTCTCTGCCGCTCTGGATGATCGCCACGACAAGGGTTCTTCTGGACCAAATAGAACGTTTCATCCGCTAGCTCCCTCCAAAATATGCCGTTTTTTCAGGCGCCTTTGCCGCCTTGGAACTTGACGTCACGGTTTTGCCTGTTTTCAGTAACACCGAGGTTTGTCTTGGCAGATCCGAAGGAATCGGAAGACGGCATCTGCAGTGTGTGTGTGCCCTGTAAGGCAGCGCCTGAGACTCACAGTGTTTTTTTTTCAGTACTCTGGTGGGTGAGTTTCAGTGGATGGTTTGGTGGGCGCCTTGTGAACGACTCAGGCGTGGGGATCTCCAATATTCCTTCGGTCCACTCACTGTGACACTCCAGGTCTTGAAGGGACTTTTTTTTCGTTCTTGGGCCAACCTTTCGACTTTCTTTCAAGGATGATCGTCACTTCCAACCCGTGGAGATAGTGGACCGTACGTGGAGAAGTGGTAATACTACACTCACTTCAGAATTTTCGCATCCCAGACTCCCTCCAACTTACACTCCAACATATAAACCCTCATTTCTCCCCCAATGTCTCCCTCACCAAGCTCCCTCATCCTCCCAGCTCTAGGCGAGCTCCCCCCCTCAAACATAGCAGGTCTATAGCCCCCCCTCCGTCAACCATGCCTCCCTCCTTCGCAGGCCTGACGGGCAAGAAATTGTCCCTGGCCATTTCTACCGTCGCAACGACAGGCTTCCTCCTCTTTGGATATGACCAGGGTGTCATGTCTGGTATTATCGACGCAGACCCTTTCCATGATTACTTCCCTGAGACAAAGGATAGCACCATGCAGGGTTTCGTTACGGCCATTTACGAGATTGGTTGCTTGTTCGGCGCCATGTTCATCCTCTGGATCGGTGATCTGCTCGGCCGTCGAAGGGCCATGATTCTTGGTGGTTGGATCATGATCGTTGGTGTCATTATCCAAGTCACTGCTATGAAGGGCCACAAGGCTCTCGCGCAGCTCATCATCGGACGAACAATCACTGGTGTCGGAAACGGCATCAACACTTCCACCATCCCAACCTACCAAGCTGAGTGTTCCACCACCACCAACAGAGGTCTTCTCATCTGTATCGAGGGTGGTATCATCGCTTTCGGAACCCTCATCGCATACTGGATCGACTACGGCTGCTCCTATGGTCCCCAGGACCTCACATGGCGCTTCCCCATTGCCTTCCAGTGCATCTTCGGTCTTATCCTCTGCGTCTCAATGGTCTGGCTGCCAGAATCTCCGCGCTGGCTTCTCACCCACGACCGACACGAGGAAGCCGAGCGTGTCATTGCCGCCATTCGCGGCTTCGAAGTCGACAGCGACGAGACCCGCGCTGAACGCGACCGTGTCGTCGACTCCATCCGTGCCTCTGGTTTCGCTGCTCAAAAGAGCACACCCGTCAAGGCTCTCTTCACCGGTGGAAAGACACAGCACTTCCGCCGTATGCTTCTCGGATCCGGATCGCAGTTCATGCAGCAGGTCGGTGGCTGCAACGCTGTAATCTACTACTTCCCTATTCTGTGCACCGACATCTTTGGCGATAAGAACTTTGCTCTTCTCCTCGGTGGCATCAACATGATTGTTTACGCCATTTTCGCAACGTCGTCATGGTTCCTTATCGAGCGTGTCGGTCGTCGCAAGTTGCTCCTCATCGGTACTGCTGGTCAGATGCTTTCCATGTTCTTGACAATGGGTTTCCTCATCCCTGGTGGTTCTGACCCTGGTAACAATGCGCCTCAAATCTCAAAGGGTGCTATTGCTGGTCTCTTCACTTACATTGCTTCGTTCGGTGCTACATGGCTGCCTCTTCCTTGGTTGTATCCCGCTGAGATCAACCCCCTCAAGACCCGAGGCAAGGCCAACGCTACATCTACCTGCACCAACTGGCTCTTCAACTTTGTCATTGTCATGATCGTCCCCATCATGATCTCCAACATCCACTGGGGAACCTATCTCTTCTTCGGCTGCGCCAACGCCACATTCTTCCCCATCCTTTACTGGTTCTACCCCGAGGTAAGCACCCCCACTTCATCGCTGCAATCAACGCTAACAAATTCCAGATTGCCAACCGATCTCTCGAGGAAATCGACATCATCTTCGCCAAGGGCTTCGTCGAGAAGATGTCCTATGTCCAAGCCGCCAAGGAGCTTCCCTTCCTTTCTCACGAGGAGGTCGAGCGCGAGGCTATCCGACTTGGCCTCGTCGACGAGTCAAGCCGCGGTGGAGTTTTGGACAAGCCCAATGAGGAGAGCGGCACAGTACGCGACGACTCTGGCTTCAACTCTGAGAAGTCTTAGATTTGCTCATGAGTAATTGTTTCATTTAGAAACGTTTTGTGTTGGAACACATTTAGGATACCCTTTTTCTACTTTAGAGTCACAAAGACTTGGAGCCATTTGGCATTATAGAGTTAGATATCAATAGACCACTATAGATATAGCTACTACGGAACATTAGGCCCATTATCTCTGAATGGCCACTATTAAAAGGGAAATATAACCAGTCTAACATATCTACTGCTTTCGTAACTCCTCATCCTCCTCATCCTCCTCCTCGAAGAGAGCTGGGGAGTTAGGAGCTACCCAGTCATTAGTCCATGTTCTAGTACTTGTAGACCAAACAGTGTAATACATACGAGTTCCTTGACGCGGCCCGAGCTCGCGTTTTTCCAGGGCTTCCATTTGGACAACAGCGGGAGCGTTAATGGCTATGCCTGAGCCCATGAAGATGGTAAGGAGGGTGACAAATTGAATTGCCTTCATTTTCAATGCAGAAGTGACCGGGACTGGATTTGTGTATTTAGAAGATGTAAAAAGACGCCCCAAGGCTGCTGTAGTATTGGGTGAAGGGCAGCCTGAGTGCGTATTTATATTTGGATTGACTGATAAAGCACAAAGCGTACTTGATACCAATTCTGGCAAAGGACGCGCCACGTCCCCCTCTCGGCCTCCACGACCGCTTGGGCTTGGGCTTTGAGCTCGCGATGCGAGATTTTACTCGCTTGTCTTGAAGCGGCCGCCAAGGCTACAGGGAAGTAGTAGAAAATGGTTAGACTCTGGAAAGGGTCCAGCTGAAAACTTAGTGGCAAACGTGGTGCATGGCATATGCAACGCAATGTCTTGAGGCTGCGCGGCTAGGTACACTGGCCGTGAGTCTAGACATTTGTAATGCGATAACCTGAGGCGCAGTCCAGACTTGACTGAATTACAAGAAAAGATCAGCCCTGTAGTACTGTGCAGCTAGATTGCCGCCTGTCCAACCAATCACTTATCAGTCTCGACAAAGAGGCATGAGGATGGGCAAGTATTTGGTTGGTATATGATCTTCTGGCGCAGGTGTACCGCTAACGGACGCCTGAGAAAGGAACCCTTGATAAGCACGCGGGCTTCCTGTGCGCTGTCATCTTTCTTGGTTCTGACCGACCCCAAGGTCCCCGACGCAGTTTTCGCTCGAGCAATAGGACTGAGTAGCTGCTTTTTAATTTCTATCACGAGCGAATTCTTATAGCTCCGCAACAAACCTCCCTCTCCCTGTCGCCCTATTTTTATTCTGGCTACCTACTATGGAATATCTCATGGAACATGCACACGCTCGCGATGCTTCTGCTGTTTATCAAACCCCTCTCAGTGATAGGCATGATGAGGGTGTTTTTGTCACCCAAGTCGGCTTATACGCAAATCTCATCATGGCAGTCCTCAAAGGAGTCTGCGGATTCATGCTCAACTCCAAGACCATGATGGCTGATTCCATACACAGCACCACAGATCTCTTGTCAGATATCATGGCACTGGTGACTGTTAAATGGAGTCTGAGGCCAGCTACTCCGCAGTTCCCTTATGGATATGGAAAAATCGAGAGCTTAGGCGCCCTCGGCATGTCCGCCACACTTCTTCTTGGAGGCACCACAATGGGTTACTGTAGTCTCTGTGGCCTAGCTGCAAGATTGCTTCCAGCTTCCTTATTCCATGCCCCCAAGCGGGATTCTGTGCGCGTGGGCAACTTTGGCCGTCCGTCTTTCGCCGACGACGCCATGTCCAGTATGTTGGTGCTCGGGCTCTCTTTAACAACCGTGGCAATTAAAGAGTGGCTTTATCAAGAAAGTAAGTCAAAACGAATGTTCCGACTACTCGATTGCAGACAGCAGCCAACTTACATCATTCATGTAGCAAAAAGAATTGCTCGAGAGCGCAAGTCAGCCGTCCTGGCATCAAATGCCATCCATCATCGCATCGACAGTTTGACAGAGATTGTAATAATAGCAGTAATTCTCGGAGCTAGAGTAATGCAGGACACAACCTGGTTGGACCTTGTAGGAGGGCTATGTATTTCTCTCATGGCGGTAAAACCTGCAGCTGAATTGTCTATCTCAGCACTATACGAGCTTACCGACCGAAGCATTGGTAACGAGATGAGAGAGTCCATTTCAGATCTTGTACGCGATGTTCTGGAAGAACCCGCCTACAGGGGAGCTATTGACGTGGCCAGTCTCACAGGCATCAAGTCAGGCCGTCTATTAATTGTCGATGTAGGAATCACAGTTCCACGATGCTGGCTTGTTGAGGATATGACCTATCTGGAGCAAAAGATCAGGTCTCGAGTCGAAACGGGGATAAAATCAATGTGCAATATTCGTTTTCATATTGTATCAGCCGTCAATGGTTAACGGTTGAGCTTAAAGCTTATATGAGATGCGATGAAAGTTCATGGAAGGCATTAGCAAATCATTACTCTTCGCGAATGGTAAAGAGTCAAGACTGTTCTTGTGGTTTGACAGATAGGTGGTGAGCAATATATATGGCATTAAACTATCGGGAATGAAACTTTTCTCGAGGGCTATAATGTGATGCCGACTTTATATGTAACCCTCCATCTTCCAAACCTTGGAACTTTTATCAGGATTACTACTCTTTCCCAAGCAACACATTTGCAATCACATTGGACAAGCGCACACAAGGCTCATCAACCGTATGTGTTACCAAGTGAGAAACGATCAGGGTAATTGGCAAAATAATCGCTTGGACAGCTAAAAAGGCTCCCTCCATGCCAAATGGTCCACTCATAGTAATTGGTAGGAACCCTGCCCATGAGTCGAATCTTGTGTGAGCCATTTTGCGATCCCCATATGGCCAGGAAACGCAGGCATAAAGTGAGTCCCCAAAGATACGTAGGACGGGTCCATGTGTAAGATAGAGACTGTATGAGTTACGCCCCAAGTATCGAAAGATGGAAGACTGCAGTGGCCTTTTCAGCCAAGTGTGTCTAACAAGTGGCACAAACAGGACTGAGGCACAGAAGAGCGGGACCCATTTAGGGTCACAAGTAACTAAACTTGGGAGAGGTGATAGAAAAGACCATCATGGGTTCATACGAAAGCACTTTGAAGAAACACAGGTCGGTACGCCAGCCAGATACAAGACAAGACTGGACAAAACACACTTAAGCAAGACACTGGACCAGGCTTTGCCTTGCATCACGGAGGTCACATAACCCCCAAACACGATTTCCAAGTCGCGTATGGACGTGCCAGCGATGAAGAAGGCGCAGAACCATCCATCAGTGACTAAGAAGAGGAAATAGACGATCAGCAACACATAAGATACTAATCGGCAGCGTATTGTTGACCGAGAAAGAACGGAGAAGCAGGTGTACGTGGCCAGTGAGCCCTTGAACTCCACAGCTACGGACCACAGGTGATCGTTATAGCTAGGCCACGGTGAAGTGGTTCGGTCGAAGATGAGGCGTATGAACGGCAGTGTGATAAAGTGATGGCGCCGCCTATAACCGAAGGCTCGCTCGATGGTATCATAGGCGGTGTTATGAGCCCAGAGCCCATGGTGGTGTATATAGACCAGGATGGATGCGACTCCCTCGAAGACCCTGAAGATGATACGTGTCTAGCGACATTTCAGGCCCGTCGGTGGTCGATTGGTGGTCGTTTGGCGACCTCACAAGGGCTTGTGAGCCTGTCTTGGAACGCTTGGTAGGTCTTGCCTTGGACATCATGCTGGGTGCCTGTAATGCTTGAACAAGAGCGAATCCATAGACAGCAAGTCAGTCAAAGTAACAACTGTTGAAACGATCCTAGTCAGGTGCGTGCCAATGTACTGAATGTCTACGACACAGCGTCAATGATGCCCTCGCCAGGCCAGCGCCAAGTCTGGTGGATCGACCTTGCCCTTGTTCACACCCCATGATAAAGAGTCTAGATCCGGGGTTTCCAAATGAGACTCATGTCGTCTAATCACCTGTTCCCATACGCTTGATGCAATCAATCACATCACATCACATCACATCACATTACATCTGCATAAGCATCATCTAAAATTGATAGTGCGTCTCTGCTGTTGTCCGTGACCAAGAAAGCAAGGTCAACAAACATAATTGATAAATAAGTTTGAACTCACGGATTTCAGCCCATATGTCTTAACGTTGGTGGCCAGAACCGGATTCGACCAGCCACATTCTCGACCTAGTTAAGCCCGTCACATCTATTCAACGAATGGGACGTTGGAACGTGGCGGTAGGCTTGTTCCGTGCTGCAATGCAATAGTCGTTCGTGGCAAGAGTCTAGATCCCTAACCCCTGCTAGCCTCACAGTTCTTGATCGAGAACTTATCAATGAGAGGCGGGCCGCGGTCCGGTCCCTTAGGTTCCGGTTAGTCCCAGTGATCTAACATACTTTTAACCTATGAGAAATGCAATGGCTTATCTTCCGCTTTATCTGCCATGACCTTGAACCCAGGATGTCTTTTCTGGATGCCGAACGGCGATTGAATTGTGTTTTTGTCTCAAGCAAGGAGTGCGACTCTTTTAGTTGCAGCGACAGCGTCGGCGGGTTGGTGGGTGGTTCTTGGAAGATGGAAGCACGCTCATGATGGGATTGATGGGCTGTTATATTTGGGAAATCAAGCTCTGATAAAACTCAGGAAGGGTGCTATGAAACCACCCCCTTTTCAGCTCTTTCAAGACTACCTATGCTCATCCACTTCTCGTTTATGCAGTTCCAGACAAACGGAAGTTCTTCTAGGTAGCAACTTGGGCTCAGCTAAGCTTGGCCACCACCCACAAGCGGCTCATCCGGGTAGTAAATCCCAAATAGATTCATACCAATTTTTGTGCCATTCTGGACCGGCAATCCTGCGTGAGCCATTCTCTCATCACGGGTCCCGTTCTGATGCACATTGTACCACAGTACCGCGTTTCCTTTCTTGGGCTTTACCAAAAGCCCCATGCCAGTTTCAGTTCTTGAAAACTTGTCTCCGTCGGCATCCGGACCAACTCCCTTGATATCAGGAAAGTACGTTTCTCCCCCAGTACACTCGTCACCCATATAGATAAAAGTACTCACCAGTCGATTGAACTTTTTCATAGTTCCGTCTGGCTGCTTCGCTTCAAGATGAACTGGCAAGTAATCGTTGTGCATCCGGAAGCGCTCACCGCCCTTGTACTTGACGATCTGGAGTCTCTCCGTGCCAGGGTGTTGAAGATTACCTAGCAGTGACTTCAGACGGCTGGCGAGGCAACGGGACACCGGGTCTTTGTATGAGGACCATAGTTGATGTAGAGGTACGCCAGGTAGAATTGACCTGGGAAGAGATCTTATCCTTCTCGGTGTCGTGTTCATAGACATAGGATGGTGAGAAATCATCTTTCCTATAGACAGCGTGTGAGAAGTTGCAGACGTTGATATCGCGAGGCCATACTGACGTTTTGTGGAGAAGATGGGCAATCTCATTGTCCTTGACGAACCCATTGCTATATATTACCAGGGGGTCCACTGACAAAAGCTCAATGCTATACTCATGCGTGCACGCATAGTTATCACCAAGTAGAGGGCTAGCGGCGAACGTGCAGAAAAGGGACAGAGAAGTAGCAGGTATGTAGTTGGAGGCCCATTTCCAAAGATGAAAACTACTTAAAAGCAGGATACTTGCGGGCACAATAAGCGAAAGGGTGGGCTTCTAATTGTTACTGGGAATTAGTGAAGCTCTTTGTGACCTTGCACATTGCATTATGGGCTAGGACTTACCATTTCTTATTCCGTGTTGAACTTGCTGTGCACGTCTCAAGGCGACTATAGGAGGATGGACAAAAACCAGTCGCTCAACTCAGAACGCCAACTTGGGAAGGCTAGGAGCGCTGACGGTTAAGAAGGCAAAATATCCCTCCTTGCTTGTGCACGGCAGTATTAACCGAGTTGATGGCGAACCTGGAACCTTGACATTCAGACGGAGAAGCGATATGCTTCACATGTCACGCCGGCTGGTAAAGGATAAGCTTGCGGGGTAACCAATAGTTCTTGGAAATAGGACTCATGTGATAGCATATCTATGATGTATCATTTTCAAAGGAGGGTGCTGTTGCGAATGGTTTAGTCTAAGACATTTAGTGCTTGTAAAAAGAGGTCATTTCTTGTGTAGTTTCCTTGCAGACGCTTGAAGAGCTGAAAACTAGTCTTTTCATGCAAGCCACCAAAGTTGTAGGTTTTACGAATATCCAAGTGGTGGGGGGG
>JACCKW010000918.1:0-15767 GCA_013623355.1 Fusarium bactridioides | reverse complement strand
TAATAAGACCTTTATATAAAATTAGGTCTTAATAAGAAAGTAGCTTGTAATTATAGCTATAAAGCCCCTGTAACATGCTATAATATATAATAATAATAAAAGCCTAGGATAATGTTTAAAAAATAATATTAAAGAACCTTTATAATATAATACTAAATTGTATTATAGCTATAATTACTATAGAAGGTTAGTATATAAAGTATTAATTCTGTTTATATTAACTTTAAAAGGGTAAAAATATAAGCTTAAAGTAGCAATAATACTAATTTCCTATTCTGGCTAGACGCGATAATCTGTACCTCGGGGGGTCTTTATACTTTTTGCCCCCTACTGTAGACGTGTTCCAGACTATCCCCTAGACATGGTACGTGTGATAGGGGCGCATCACGGTAAGCGCTAGATCCATCGATTCGAACTCAAAATACCACAAATTACAATCATGCCCTTCGTCAATGTTGGAATATCGATCTTGCGAGCCGAAACTGTATAATCGTGTACTACGTGGCCTCTTCGAGGTGGTCTCGTCTTCTCAGTAGAGAACCGATTGCATTTCAGATCCAGCCACGGGCTAAAGAAGTAATGATGACAAGAAGATTAGCAGTATCATGTATGTAAGTTTGCTTACGAAGCATGTTTTCTGCATAGAACGATCCCCATCCTGGGGTTTCTTGGGTATCTGAAAAGAGAGCTTATTAACATTTCATCGCAACACAACATTTAAAACCATGGTTGCAGTTCTGGTCTCATTGTGCGAAAGGCCTCTCCCTCCTATCTCCGGTACTAAAAGTGCGGCGCAACTCCAACCATCGTATGCTTACTTGACCCAAGATATTTTACAAGGCATCAACGCAACAACTATAGCCTATGGCCAAATCTACAAGTGACAGAAGAATTTATTATCTCTCATAGCTTCTCATTTCTCAGTCCCTTATCTCTTCCCATCGCTCGAATTTTTAATTTGCTCCTGTAATCTTTGTATCTCCTTTTCCAAAAACTCGTTTCGCTCTACCAGCTCCGTAATCAACTGATCTCTCTCCTCCTCGTTCTTGAGTCTCTGAACTTCCACCTCTAAGTAACTTAGGTATTCCATGGCTTCCTCATTAGCCTTGGCATTTAGATCTTCCGTAATTTCTAACAGCTCTTAGTAACAGTATGGAGGTTCTCAAGCGGGGGCTGTTTCAAACCTTTGGGGTTCTCAGTGGTGCCAGGCATCTTGGCGGGTTAAACAGCCCCTAAGGGTTGATGTTGGAACCTAAAATCCGGGTCTTGGTTCTTTCAAGACAAAGGTCTGATATCCTCTCTTATTTAGCGTCTTGTTATTGTTGCCCTCTGTTGTAAAAGCAGGCATGAAATCGGAAGCTTGGCTAAGGTACTGACTGGAAGCATATTACCATTGCTTTCATGTGACCAGTCCTAAACTCTACGGCCCTACAATCTGGTAGTGGCGTCACTTCCCCTGTCAACCGTGCGTCGGGCGGTCCCGGATGCCCCCGAGCTGCGATAACGACACTGTTCAGCGGGGAATAGTGCAGGGCTGCTGTCAGATCAGGGTCTAATTCTAGGACTGACAGAGACATCAATGACTCAGGCACCAACGCGTCGTCTACGTGGTCTTAGGGGATGAGGGAAAACGTCTAACGCGAGAGTACGCTTGTGTATGTCTATAGTGTTAGATCTTTTCGTGCATCCCGAGCATGTGTGCCTATTGATGGGTCGTGTTATTTACAGGGTCATAACAGGCCGTGGGAACCTGGATACGGTAGTTGGAGGCACGACCGCAACACCCACTATTACCGCAATCATACCATCGGCATGAGATTGGTAAGATTGGGCACGCTAGCTGCCCGACGGCAATCTTGATCGATGTGGCAAAAGTGTTCCGCGCCATTTTTGGTCGCTGAGGCAAATTGAGGCTTTTATCAACCGTCGTAGCGAGCTTGACTTGCACCATCAGAATGTTCACGGATCAACGAGGTATTTAGATGACCTGATCACTTCGTGAGCCGTGGGCTCTTATCTTTCATCAGCACAGATTTCTTAGAATCACGGAAAGTGGCCGTCTCGTCGTGCTACAGCCCCTATTCGCGATCAACGAATCCCATCTGGTCATCTCACCGAGATGGCAGACAAGCTTTGAGACAAGTGCCGTGCCTAGCGTTCCTCGCGTTTCTGCCGGTGACAGCTCATCTTTTTCCCCTGTCGCGTTCCTTGATCCTCAAGGACTAATGCAGGCGCCTTTATCGCTGCGCTTCGCCTCGTGTTTTAGTCCGCCTGGGGTTTTACCTTGTATTTATGTCCGTTGCTCGAGTTAGCCGAAGTTCAATCTAGCCCTCAATGGTTAGAATGGCTAGTCAACATGCAGTCTGGACCCTCTTAGCACCGACTCGGAGCTGCTAGGTCGCCAGGGTCTGTGGATCTATCCCGAGGGAAGGACCAATACCTAAAAGCCATGATTGCCTTAGTCACGGAAGTGGTAACGTTCTGCAGGGCATTCTAAAATAACTTGCCCAGAATAAAGATGTGTTTAAGATGGGATCACTAGACAGCGAATCAACTACATACCGATCTATCACGTGGATTATCATTGGTGAGAGTTGGCCACTACGCGTCAATCTGGCAGAAATTAGCTAGTTCAGTTCTTGACTGAGAGTATGTTGTCATAGCCGGTACCAACATTCTGATAAAAGGGCAATTTTTAGCCGTCACGTATGCTCTTCTTGGAACAAACTATCCTATAGGGACAGATTTACATAGTAGCATGCTTATTCGGGTTTGGATCCCTCTCCGTTCAAACTTGCAATATCCAGGATAATAATAGATTCTAGATTTAAAGCCACTGCTTATTTCCATAATGTTAAACGAAAGACCTTCTATTTCCCGTGTTAATACTGGTCTGTTAATAATAGAAAGACCTACTAAATCTACCGATCCTGATCTTATTTATCGTTTAGTCTCTAGATTTTATATTATAGAAATATTTCATATATCTTAGCTATATTCTTAGCCTTAATACTAAGATTGACTTTTTTTTAAAGAAAATATTAATATTAATATAAAGAATTAAACTAAATAATGTTATAAACCTTTTACAATTTAAGTTTTACTTAGTATATTAGTAATAATACTTAGTTAATAGGAAATACTAGCTGTGCCTAGAGTCCAGATCTAAACTGCATGGCTACGGTATTCTTTTTAAGCACATTTCTTTCCTACCTTTTTATTTTTATATCTTATGACAGCATAAAATGAACTAGCATGATCAGATTTCCATTACCAACGTGTTACTGCCCTAGTGCGTGCCATCTGGAACTCTACTGCCCTAGGATCTACAAGTGCCACTCTTCCCCATGTGTCAGGCGGTTTAGGGGTCTAGACTAGGCAGTTAGTCCGCGTAGCGTGAGTAGCTGAATCATGCAGTGCCTGTCAGGTCGATGATTAAGCTTTGACATGACAGCAAGCCCTTCACTAATTTCCATTGAGGAACCAAGCCGCACTCGCCCCAACAATCGGCAGTCCTCTCTTAGACGTCAAGGTAGGGGTGAGAATAAGCTTTGAGCCATCTGCCCTCGTCGGCCCGATTGCCCATCCGATCAGGGGATACGGAGTATAAAGACTAAGTCGCAACCAACGCTCCCAACAACTCAATTCAAGCCGACTTTTTAATTAGCTTAGCTTATAGGGGGGTAGATTTAAATTAAGTTAAATCTAGCTAATTAGGCTTAAATTAAGTTAAGGGACTTAAATAAAGTAAGTCTATCTTTATTAGGTTAGTTTAGCTCTATATAGACTTTTCTTTTTTACTAATTAATAAGCTAAGATAAGATAAAAAGACTTACTTTAAGTCTATAGAAATTCCTTAAAAATACACGTAAAAGGTACCTATATATTACTATTTTTACTAGCTAATTTACTAACTTCTAAGTTAGGACCTAGGTAGACTTAACTTATAGCCTTTTTTCCTAACTTGTAAGTTAGGAGGTTAGACTTAAATTAAGTTAAACGACTTGAATTATTGGGAGCGTTGGTCGCAACGTGTCTCACTCCACTTTCGTTAATTACAAGAGCTTACCCTAGCTTTCGTCATCCTTGATTACCTCATCTCAGTGCTTCAAGTCTCACTTTGCGTTTGCCAATTACGCAGCACAAATCTTGAACCATTTTGCACTGACTCGGGGCTGTTGAGTGCTAGGTCTTTGTAATGTAATGTGATTATATTGCTATGCTGCTAATTTAAGCATATCTTGCACTACAATTTACTTTCTAACCTAATATAATGTTTTATTTATATAATAGACTTACTTTTCTTTTAGATTTACATAAGAAAATATATACTTAGCCTAACTTTTTACTAATAAATGTAAAACCTTTAAATAATAGTCTTTTTTTTCTTATATACTAAACTAAGTTATAATAAAAATAACCTTTTTAATAAATTGACTTTTTTAAGCCTTATTATTAGCTAGCTAATTTCTTTTATATTAATATTATAATTTTTAACTTAACTTAGGTATAAATTAAAGTAGTTTTTTTAGTAATTACATTCTAGTTTTTAGCTTTTTTAGGGTTAAAAGCTGTAGAGTTTAAACCTGCTATCTTTAGCTACCTAGTTAGCTTTCTGGTCAGGCCAGTGACGTCTAAGCGTTACGCCACAAGCCCCTAGTTGCTAGGTCTTTTTAATTAGTTCTAATCTGTCTTAAATATGTTTATGGCATGGTGTATAAGCACGGAGGCTGCGGAGAACCTTTCCAATTAAATCCACTATCTCTCTCGGTACTATTTGGAGTATTATTCTATCCAGCCTAGGTAACCCTTTACGTTTAAATTGCAAGCTGCCATGTCAACCCAACGAGTGTTAGTGCCACTACCTACCATAGACACGTCCCCTCAAAAGTACTATTTTTAGCCTTTTTCATTCCCCACGAAGGGAGGTTCCCAGCTTAAAGTCATTGCTTGTTTCCATAGTGCTCACTGTACTGACGAGAAGACTAAGTAATCGATCTATTGCAGACGCCGAATCCCTGAATCATGCGACTCATTTCGATACGATACCGTAGTCTCTCTTAACAATCTTTGCTGCATGAGTAGTGGGCAATCCTGTATAAAGTCTTCAACGATTTGTATCTACCTAGGTAGTCAATTTCTGCCTCTCAGGGGAAGGCTTTAGGTTGCTAACACTGGTGACAAGGACGTGATCTTCTTTTCACATGATCATCTACCCACATAGCTTCCGCCATGGCCAATAAATCTTACTGCAAGTCTTCATTTAACAACTTGTGTATCTTCAATAGCATTAATTGTCCTAGGATCACTTTTAGGGATGGCCGTGGGCTATAGCCGTTAAAAAGTATAAGTATAAACAGTGAGCTCATATAACTGTAAGATCAACAATAACCTACCCATCGTGTATATAGTAACTCTTAATAAACTAAACTAATTGACAGATTGTTTGGTCCAAGCACCCCCTATACCATCAGGTCTTCAACTGTAACAGAGAATGCAAAGAGGGACGAAGCTTGTGACTCGACATACCCAATTCGAGGGACCTACTCCTCTTGTAATATATCCTCTGAAGGCAGTTCTGGTCAACACACCAAGACTCCGAAGTTCTCATGCCTATCCATGTCTGTAGCATAATATCGGGGGTTATATTAAAAGGCTATTAACTGCCAATAAACTCCTTAACCATCGACGTTATTTGAGCATACTTCTCCCAATTGATAAGACTTTTCTTAGAGCGTAATAATACTTTCCCTTCCTTGATATTCTTATCTTTGTGAATTTTATTAACGAAGACTAGTTTGCTTAGATATGGGCCTAAGAAAGGGAGCCGTGGAGTTAGGGAATTTGAGAAAGAATTTCGCAGCGTCTTACGGTTCTCAGGTAGGTCAACGATCCGCCGCAGGGAGAGAAAGGACTCCTTTGCCTGTACTGATACAGCATCCCAAGAAATTTTAAGCCTTAGCATATAGGCATGATCAAGGCCTGAGGTAACCGCCACAAGACCATTAAAGTTGTTCAAGCGATAGTAGGATGTGTAGGCAAAAGAACTCTAGCCAAACCCTGAAAGCGTAGCAAATTAGAAACTAAATCCTCTTTCTCTGCTGCGGTTCTTCGTTATAGGCGTCAACAAACCGCTTAGTCAGAGCGTTCAATAACTCCTCAGTTGTACGGAATAGTTCCCGCGTTATGAAGAAAGTAGCGACAAACTGCTCCCTGATAAATTGAGAGTGGCAATTCGTGAGATGCTCTATTAGAGCCTGCAGGGAACATCGGGTCATCTGCGCTCTCCCACTGAACGATTGATCCGGGGTGAAGGTCTCGTGACCTAGAGGCTGAGGCGGTATATTATCAGGACGATGCATTGGATGTTGCTCCAGTTGGGCTTTAAAGTCGGAGTCTCGCAAGTCATCGTGATCTTCTTCACGTTTCTGGGCCTCGAGCAATAACTTATGTTCTGTGAATCCGTGAGACGATGTTGGAGCGAGGTAGCCGGTGTGCGTGTGCTTACCAAGGCCTTTTCCCAAGGGACTATCAGGTTCTTCGTCCGAAACATCTACAGCTGCTGTAGCTGGAGATGTCTTGCTCCCATTCTCAACAGTGCTAGGGCTCTCGGTATTGATCAGACTGCGACAGGCATGACTCTCGTGCAGCTCTTGGATGGTCGACAAGAAAGTATCAACCTTGAGCACTATTTCGAGAGCAGCCGAGACGAGGTCAATCTTGTCTATAGTGTCCTTCTTCCCCTGGCTAGAGGCACGTTCGCGCATAGTTCCGAGATGTCTCCATAGGACAAGCACACGGTCGTGAACACACATAGCTATCGGGCGCAGGACCTTCCATGCGCCTATCTGGGGGTAATTGGCGTTGAGGCGGTATCCGAGAAACTTTACTTCAATTATCAGAAAGATAAGGCAGGGTTAGTAGCTGGCATGACTCACCATGATACTAGAGACTCCATGAACGATAGCGTCAATGTCTCCCCCCTCGACATAGCTAACGACAGACACATCCGAGGCCAAGCGCAAGGCTCCTGTGAATTTGATAACCGCCTTAAGCAGGGGTCTCATTGGACTTGGGTCGAACACGTTACAGTAGTTCGGAGGTATCCAGCCTATTGAACCGCATTTTAGCAGACTGCACTCTGCCCAGCCAGAGGGCTCAACATGATGAATCAGTGCGAGCTCTCCTTCGTCAAATCCGAGTATGCCCTCAGCTGATGCGGGAGCAGGGGGGTCATAGGGATAAATCGTTCGAACGAAGAAGGACTTGGGCAGGGCAGTAGCTGGCGGTGGCCAAGCAGACATTTTCTTTGGTGAAGATATGTGCTTTGATGTTTCATGGAAATCAAGTTGGCCATATCACCCAGCGGTTTCTCTCTGTTTAAACGGTCACGCGTCCCGAGGCAGGGCCGATCCCGTAAGTGATACTGCCAGAAGTGACCAGCTACGTAGTCATGATGGGTTGATCGAGATGGTCTACAGAGTTAACATGCAGGGAAACAAAAGACCCTCGTGACGGTCAGCCCTAGCAGTGTGCTACCACTCAGGTTCCAGGTTTCTTCAAAGTCTAGAGAATGGGGCGATACCTATTATGAGTGGTTTGCTATAAGATTCAGAAGATGGTTCATGTCATGCACCTTCTGTCCATTCAGGACAAAATCCCACTTGGGCTGAAGCTACTGTAGCACCCTAGACCTTGTTTGAGTTTGTTGATTGCTAAGACTATTACCATGTAACAGTAGTCGGTCATTAAGTCTAAGCCTACATTAGCAGCCGAAGATGACCAATGCATTAGTTGCCCAACCACCCTCGGCATCTTGCCAAACCAACACCAGGTGAGCTTTTACCTCTTTGAGAATAGTCCACTCTGCCGTACCTCAACACTTAAGCCCTATACCAAGGTCCAACCATACCAAGGGCTATATGCGACACTGTAGAGAAGATGGAGTTGCACCTCGACAAGACCGGCTCGTATTTGAATCAGGTCCAAGTTATGGGGCGTCTCCATGCCTTGGGACAAAACCCTGCGGAGGGTGTCCATCTGAAGATATGAAATGACGTGGTGCTCCAGCCCATTCCAATACAGAAGTATCCTCTGTCTGATCAAGCGGCCCACCAGACTCGCGGAGTCTAGGTCAGCTTGACACGAAACTCGGAAGTCGCCAAGCACAAACTCTTCATGCCATTGAAGATGATCGCGCCATTCGTAAACCCCAGAGGACTCCACCTTGTAAACAAAGATTGCTCCATCTTGGACGACTGATCGGGCTTCCTCAGGGAGCGGTGCCCTCGACGTGTGGAGCAACCGCCCTTGAAGACAGGCTTGAAGTATCAGGAGTGCATCTACTGCGTTCCGGATGAAGCCATGTGTTGTAGGTTCCATAATCTTCAGAATTGGTCGCCTATATCATATGTAAGTCGACTAACAAAACAAAGCAAAGCATGTTCCTACCCCATTGGATCTGGTTCTTACGTCTACTCGATTTCTTCAACGGAGGCTCATATGTTCGTGGCTTATTATAGTGTTTCGAAGTTCGCTAAAGTTCCAGCTCTAACGTTGCAGGCTATCACCTTTTTATAGATATCGGCAGGCCGTTTTGCAAAAGGTAGCCGGGGCAATAATTACATAGAACCAACAACTAACATGTATCAGAGCTTTCCTATCGAGTCAACAAAACCGTTCATGACTTTCGTGCCTGATCTCTCCCCCTGCCGAGTTCGCCACCCCTGTCGTCTGATCCTCATGTCTTCGTACTTCCTTCTCCAGAGTTCTATTCAGCTCTGCAATCCGTTGGCCCTGATCGTTTTCGTCCTTGAGTCTTTGGACTACACTTTGCAGATAGGCCCGATATTCCTCAGCAGCCTTCTGAGAGGCACTACTGAGCCTATTTATATCTATGGTCTTTAGCAATGGCATAAGAGAAAAGTCAGAAAGGCTGCTCATGACGAACTTGATGGCTCTTTAGTGTTTCCTTGCATCGTGGTAGATTTGCTGACTTCAAGCAGTGGGTTTGCCAAGTTGTATCCTAATCATTAATGTTTTACTAGTTTTACTAACAGCAGCTTGTGTGCTTATATCTATAATGCGGTATAGTAAAATCACTGCCTTTGTGTGCAAGCCTGCCGGCTTCAAAGTTCAGCGTACTGCCTTACTGCCTCCCAGCCCCACCGTTCCGTGTCAAATGCGTGTACCCGGTGGTGTGGTCAGTTGATTTCCCTGGCGCTGGCTAATTCCCGGTCAATTTCGAGATTAAGCATTGAGGTGGTAGTGATCCTACACTATTCTCCACTCGAGACTCTTCTTACGGCTATAGCAGCTCGCGAGGAGATAAATGGCAATTCAATTGGATCTAGGTCTGTGGAGATCGGATTGCACATGTTGATGTGGCTCTAGTGTGTTGGTGTTGGTGAGTCGGCAGCTGAGAGACCCTGTAAAATTAGATAGTGGGAGCCATAATCGCAACACCACCCTCAATGATCGGCATCAGACCACGCCCCACAGCAGCATGCTGGTCTGGAGTACCCCGTACGTGCTATACGTAGGCCCCAATCCCCGATCGATGGTAATCGTCTGATAGGTTCGCCCGGATTGGGGACAGATTTTGTAACATTGATCCACGTGGACCCGCTGCTTATACGAGTATCCAGCTGGTAATCCAGCTACCTGGGGGAGCCCGGGAGGGGATAAAATACGACCCCTCATGGAACACTAGCGAGGTTTGGTGCACTTGGGGTCGTTCAACTTTTCCCCCGAGGCCACCTAATCCATCGTTAATTGCAGGCTGCCACGCAATAGGCAGTCTAGACCATGTTGGGCATTAACTCAGAGTCCTTGAGTAGCTGAATCTTGTGAACTAGTCCGGCCAATTGTCGGCTTCCTTTCATACAGCGGTTGGAGGCAAATGGGAATACCACTAGTAGAAGAGATTAAAACAGCGCTTGATTAAGAAAAGAGCTCAAATTTGCATAAAACTTATCCGAAATATATCCATATCCAAGCCATGGTTGCCCTTCAACGTCCGTTTTTGGTTTGGATTGCGAACTAAGATGAATTCTAACCGCGCGTCCCCATCGGAGCGCAGACAAGGCTCCCCCGTAGACCCAAGTCTCTGAAGCATAACCCATCTGAGCCGTCAATCTTCCCCATGTCAACATACCTCCAGCTCAAAGCCATTGCTTATTTCCATAGTGAGACACGAAAGAGCCACCATTACCAGCCTCAATGCTAGCCTTGTCGATGACAGAAAGAACTGCAGTGGCAGACTCTTCGGGGGAAATTGCTCCCTCCCAATGAGGGGCATAGCCCTTAAAGGCGGCGACCATGTCTCGAACTTCTTGAAGCTGTTCTTCGGTATCTGCCGTGTATCAGCATGTCATTCTTGTAATTGTATACACAGGGTCAAGAGACGTCTTGCCCCTATCCCCAGAAAGGCAAAAACATAGCATATGGTGCAGGGGGCCAGACGATGTGATGAACTTACAGTTTGACGTGTCCTGAGTCGCAACAAGACCGGGAGAAACAGCCATGAACAAGATACCCTCCTTCCTATACTGGGCATCGAACTTGGCAACAGCGATATTAAGTGCGCCCTTGCTGATGGTGTAGGGGGCCCCATCGGTGATGGAGAAATTTGTGATGAAATCTGGATCGGCCATGCCCGACGAGATGGATATGATCTTCTTGGCTTGGCCTTTGCGGATAAGTGGGAGGGCTAGGTTAAACAGGTGGATGTTTCCAAGAGTGTTGATCTTGAAGGACTCAAGCATATCTTCTTCGAGTCTCTCGGGTTCCTCGCCCCTGAAACCTTAGCAACTGACATGGTCATAGCATGGAAGTGAACGTACAGAACTCCGATGGGGTTATGGGCAGACCATTCGGATTGGAGGGCAGCGTTGGCGATGATGTAGTCAAGGCTACTGCCCGTGATCTTGGCCACCTCTTTGACCAAGTTCTACTCCTGCTATCAGCTTGAATTGAGGTGAAGAGGCAATTTATTTGCATACCTTTACATCCTCGAGCTTTTGAATCTCGCCTTGAACAGTGTGAATGTTGGATCGTCTAGGTAATACACGCTGAATCTTCTCTTCGGTTGCCTTTTTGTTACGGGCGAATCCAATAACGGTGTTGTTCGAGTCAGCCGACAATTGACGAACGAACTCGAACTATGGGATGTTAGGGCTTTGTGAGGAAGATGAGACTGAGGGGCTTACACCGAGGCCTCGGGATGTTCCGGTGACGAGATAGGAAGGCATCGTGATGTTGGTTTAATGTTTAGGTTGGTTGAAGTAAATATTGTTTGGTGATAGTTGTTGTGGTTGGTAGAGAATTGAACATCTATGATGAACTTCAAGCCCTTATATATATCATTCTCAAGACACTGTTTCGATCATTAAAGTATTGGTGCTTTGTAATTCAGATTGACCCTGCCCGTGATACGCACGCCTCTTGGTCAGCTAGCTAGTGGAGGTTTATAATGGGGCCCTCGCAAAAAGTTGCCTTGCACCAGCACACTACCATAACCCGCAGGCGCCAAAGTCACATTTATCGTAGGCTTCACCGCTGTGATCAGTATGGAATGTAGCCGAAATCTCATTATAAATCCCGAAATCTAGTCAGCTCCATTCTGACTATGCAGTCCTTTGCTAACTCAGGTAGATTTCTAACCCGAGTCTGCTTACCATATTAGAAACAGTGGCATCCTAGACCTCAGCTCCTGGTGGCATTGACGTGCAAGTAATAATCTACATGTCAACTCACTGCGTTCTGTGGTTCAACTGCTGTTGTAGGGTATAACTTAGGTGTTTTTGATTCGATACCTTTGATTTTATATAAACGCTGGTACCGATTTATGAGTCGAGCTCAGAATAACACCCAACTTCCTCACATAATTCATATCTTCCGTATACAAGTCCTTTTGCACCCAGACCGTTTCGATAACACTTTTAACAGTCGCAATATTCCTATACTGCAAGTTCTTCGTCGTCCTCTCCATGACATCCAGAATAATCGTCCTTTGCCTATCACTTTCTGCCTCGCAGCCAAAAATGAGTAGAGGAAATGGCCATTAGCAAGCAGGTAGTTGTCCAAGCAACTCAAATGCCTGTCCGACCCATGTTCTGAACTTTTGATCTAGTGGGAGAATTCCTGCAGATGCTCGTCTGAGATAGATCAAGGTAGCTAGACGGTACAGCTCGACCACGAGATCAAATTCTGGATGCGTTGTATCAGCTGGAGCGTTGTCGTCCGACACTTTCTTCTCGAGGCTGCGGAGCTTCCAATCTAGTATTTCCAGATGGCTTCTATGAGCCTTCGTCTCATAACGCGGGTCGGAAGGCATTGTGACGGCGTTGAAAGCTTCTGACAGAAGGTATAATATCTCATGTGGCGCTCCGGTAAGACTCTCAGGCTTCAATCCGTATCCCGTCAGCTAGCTCTACTCGACAGTGGAGGGTACATACCTGTCCGTTACCGCAGACGACTGGATGGAATGAGTCAGCAGCGTCACCACCATCAAGGGTGACATGTGGCTGCCAGTGGCGCAAGCTGAACCTAGATAAGGTATTATAGTAATGTACCCAGCCTACAAGAGCAGCCGTATCGTGATCGAGGTTATCCACATCTAGACCAGCTGTCTTGACGATCTTGGCGGCGCCACAAGCATACCATAGCCAATGGCTTGACTTCATGGAGTTTTGCTGTATCTAAAGCAGGAGTTAGTGTGTCCCTGTTTCGAGAAGGTACGTGCCGTGCCTCTAGCGTGCTCAATATCATCCCAGCTGCTATGTGACAGGCTGAATCGGTAACACTGATGCGACCTTGTGTTGACTCTGCTAGTTTTCGTAGAGCGAATACTTTATACTGGGCGGTCGTTTGAAGTGGGTCATCGCGATGGAATGATGCTAAAGCCAGTGATGATTTGAGAACTGCTGTCGATGAAGGTGAAATTTCTGATAGGGCTATCTGGATTAACAGTTCCCGGACCCTTGGAGCATCATGACCAAAAGACGTGATGGAGTGTGAAGCTGTCTGTATGACTGGCTAGGGTTAGTGAAAGTTATTCGCGAGGGCCATGCTGTTATGAACTGGTAGGCTAGACTTACAGTACTGGAAGGATCTCTGATCCGCTGGACTGAGTCGAGCTATGGGTCCCACTGCCGGCCCTTTGAGCAATGATAGTGACCCTGGTGTGTCAAGAGACCTTGCATCAGAAGAACCAAAGAACACTTCAGGTAGCCCCAGCATATGTACCCCGTAAGTCTTATCCGATGTAGATACTACGTCGTGCAGCCTAATGTCTGTAACGGTGGTGTTCACCAATCGATGCTCAGATTGTCTACCCTTGATGCGCGGTCTTGGGCCAACTTTAGCCCGTCGGGTATCATTCCGACGGGGCCAAGACAACTGCATACCGTAGCCCTTGCAGTGGCGCCCTGCTTTGATGCATCGATTGCATTTCGGATAGGCCTGGTCACAGCGCACCTTACGAGCTATCATTCATGTCAGCAGCCTGAAAGCCATTTGCAGGGGTCAGACAACGCGAACCTCGACAGGTTCCGCAACCTAGAGATGGCATTTCAATAGCGTAGAGATGTGACACAATGTTGCTCGCAAAAACTTTCCACTCTGAATCCTTCTTGGGTGTCTTGATGGCATGAGGGAAATAATATGATAATATCCGCCAAGGAATGATGTATCTCCCCGATTACCGATATCAAGTAAGCAGCCACAGACTGAGGCGGTCGGCAAAATGTCGGCTATATCCAATCCTTCGCTTAGAGCAACTTTTTGCGAGATGATTGTTAACATGGGAAGAACCAAGCTAAGCTGTTATCCTACAGGGTAAGTACTCCGTATATTATATAATTTTTAGCGATTCATTATAGTTATACTAACATTAATCCTGTATATTTAGAGCTAAAATATTTATTTACTAAGCTTAATGAATAAGTATACTTGTAGGGACTGGTAATTATTAAAAGCGGAAGGCACCTAGGTAGCAAACACGTTGAACTTTAAAAAAACAACTTATCTTCGCTTAAATACGGTCCCTGTCAAAATACATTCTTCCCTTAATAATTACAAGCATATTCAGGTTTAAATACATTTGATTCCGGTTTACTACCTTATACAGCTAAAACTATGTATAAAGCCGCATGCTTGTCTCATAAGTTAACCGCGGAGTACAGATATACACTCATGATTTACTGAGTATGAACACAGAGAGAAGTAAGATGACCGATAACCGATAAGATAAGGACCAGCCTTATCGTCGGTGTCTTGGTGGATCTAAGACACCGGTCGGCTAAGACCAATCAACCAATAAATCCTGCTGGAGTGCACTAACAATATTGTTATTAGTACACCACCCTTGTCCAAGTGTCAAGAGAAAGGCGGAATGACTATCAATGAAGAACTGTCTCTGCATCAAAAAGAGTGCATCTGCACAGTAAAGCAATCTTCTCTTGATCCATCCTTCTGCACCCTTCATCTCGATGCTTTCACGGTGGCTGATTACTGATGCGGCGATATTTCTTCACCTTTTAAGGCAGCATTGACAATGACTCGACTGCCAAGTCCCAGTGCCTCGTGGCCGCGGCACGATGCAATAAGTCGCCCGAGTACTTCGCAGCGATGGTGTTGCGAATGCATCTGCCTTGGCCACTGACAAATCCAACCACCACGATCGCGATCCCCTCAAATCTCAAAAATCATGGCAGACGTACATAATGACGTCGCGAGGAATACTCACAAAATCACTCCGCTGAAGCAAACACGGTGAAATTGCATAACTTTCAGTGGTGTTTGTTCACTAATCACCTGGAGATGCCGCTTAGCTGAGCGTGGCAGGGCTTAGCGCGATGCACAATCGCCGCAATGCCCGCAACTTACGCCGCAGATCGATAGCGGCTTGGATGTCTTTATAAGTTAATATTGACTTGTCAGCAAGCAAGATACGAAAATTGGCTTTGGAATTATGAGATATTTCGAGAGAAACTTTTGGCTATGGCTGATCAGACTGTACAGCAAATGCAACGACGGTAAGTGGTACTTGAAGGGTTATGACTGGAGATCTAATAGGTATAGACCTCATGGAGTCGCTTGCACGCCTTGTCGACGGTCAAAGATGAAGTGTGTTACTTCAGATCCGGCAGCTGCTGTGTGTGATCGGTGTCAGAGACTGAGGAGGCAGTGTGTATTTGAGTCACATCGCAGGGGCCTTTGGAGGAGAGACGTATCAGGGAGAAGGTAGGTAAGGTCACGTAACGAAGTGAAGCAGCTGACATGTCCATCAGGGAAGACCGAGCACGTCCGTCAGAAGAGGGGATAGAGGAGGGCATAGCCCCCGGACCCTCGGATACCCAAGCCTTCCAGGCCCCTGATCTACGTAACAGGAATTCATATCAGAATAGAGATCCCGAGTCAGTCTCCGCGTCTTCCAGGTCTGGCCAGTCCCCGTTTACACCGGCTTCTTTTGTCACGAATTCTCAGGACACTCGGGGTTTGTCGCTCGGTGCAGCTTTGAATCCAGATCGGCCTGCCGAGGGAGAGCCTTCAAGCCCTTTAGGTATGCTCCAGCAGAGTTTGCCAGAAGCAGTTAACCTAACGAGAAAGTATGACCCCGTCGATATGGGACTCATTAGTTGGCCATCCGCACAGAATCTATATAAAGGGTATGCATGGTATGGCTTATAAGGTGTTCGCTCGCTAATCTGTATAGGTTCGTAAATAGAGTCTTATTACTGCCTACAGTTATCTAGGGTTACTAC
>JACCKW010000917.1:0-28273 GCA_013623355.1 Fusarium bactridioides | reverse complement strand
GCTACTAAGGGGTATATAGTATTTATACTGCTTAATTAAGGTAGTAATTACATTACTAAGGTAAATAAACTTTTATTAATATTAAGTTTTAAGATACTAGCTTACTATAAGGGCCTTACTATTTAAGCCTTTATATAAAAGCTAAAAGCTTAATAGCTTTATAAGGCTAATAAAAAGAAAGAAAAAAAAAAAAAAAAAATATATATATAGTAAGCTTTATATAATATTAAAAGTATTAAAACTTTTTTAATATTTAAATTTACTAAATTTAAATATTATTAAGCCTACCTAGCTATAAATAAAAAAAGTAATTATAAAAAAAGGTACTTTAAAAAATAAAAAAAAAGCTATTTATAAGTAAAAAGCTATATAAAATAACTTTTTATAATTAAAAATTAAAAAGTAAATAAAAAGAATTTCTATATATATTAAAAAAGTTATAAAAGTTAAAGGTAAAAATAAATACTTAAAAAGCAGGGATTATTTACTATTAGAATAACTATTTTAAAGTATTAAGGCTTTTACCTTACTTTTATTAATTTTAACGTAGGCAAAGACTTTACGGCCTAACCTCCGCCAGAGAATATTGAAATTAAAACAAATCCTCCATTCCTAAACCGAATCTTCTTGGCTCCCCGAATCGTTGCATGGCATAACGAACTCCGAGGTGCTGAACTAATGAACGTCCTGGTACTACCAACCCGATCCCCTAAGACCTCTCCCTCACAGAGCCATTCATAGTGTACCAACCCTCCATGTCTCTTAAGGAGGACCGCACCTCCAACTCTTGTAGTGAGGCTTCTTCGTAGTCTTGAACGCAAAGTTGTCCGTTCCCTCGAGGCTGACAAAACTTCCCTTGCAGTTGGCCTCAGTGTACACCTTGCAGTCGAAGCAGCTGACCAGGGACTTGGTGTCGTCAGAGTAGACGTCAAAGTTCTTGATGTTGGCGGGAAGATTGTAGCATTTCCCCGGCTTGCCAACGCCAGTGAAGGACTTGCCGGGCTTGATCTTGAGCTTGATGAGATCAATGCCCGGGTTGCAGTGATCAGTGCGGCTTTCGAGGGAGGTGTCTTCTTCAATGGCGCTGGCGCTGAGGCTGAGGGCGATGATAGTGATGAGGGAGGAGAGATGCATTTTGATGTTGATGGACTCTTGAGAGGATGGATTTGATCCTTGTTCTTGATGCGATGGTTTGCTTGTTGATGGTAATGTTCTCTCAATAAAGCAGGCATATACGCGACTATTTATGCTACTTCCTGGACCCTCGTGTAGAAGCACTTCCTCATATATCCAAACCTGACTCATAAGCATCATCTCATCCATTCATACCAGCATGCCACAAGTCTAAGAATAGTTACCAGATTCCGTCCCCCAGCGGCGAGAAACGATCTATGGCTTTTCATGTGCAATAGATAAGCCAACGGTCTTCAGAATCATACACCTCCGTTCAAAAGCGCCGCGACTTTTATTCATAGCCTGTTGTGTTACATTTCTCCAGTCAACTATTAATAGTGACGCGCCTCCGTCGAAAAGCGCAGAGAAATCATGGCAGCAAACGCTCTCACATCCACTACTCCAAATAACACTTGCATCGAACTTTCAAAAGAGATAAAGAATACTTTTGGGTCATAACTCTAATAATACTAAAGAGTATGATCTATTCTCGGAACAAGTCCTAGGTGATTTCAATCATGGCATCAGCTCTCCAGAATGTCACCAAGAGAGATTGATAGGAAGACCACAGAGGAAAGTCATATCGCAGCCCAAGCAAGACAAGCCAAATTCCCTCACTCCCTGATCATAGGCCTTTATCCTCGAGCTGGTCTGTTCTAGACTGCCAGCCAAGACGCATTAGAGACGGCACCCACAGTAGCTACCTTTGAATTCCTGATCAGCCTCCGATACTCCTCAATCTTGGAGATTCCGACCATGATCAGCTCCTCTTCCGATTCTGGAGCAAGTCCACTCTTCCAAAGACAAATCATCCCATTAACCTGCTGATCATCAATCGTAACTGACATCACGAGATCTCCCTCATCCCTAAGCTCCCAAGAAGCTCTGCCGTGCACAACCATTCCCGTTGGCTTCCAATGCAGTTCACCCAGACTACCACTAGCAGTGTACTTTCCAACAGCCCCCTTTATAATGATGGTGCGACCATGCTCTGAGAACTTGATCTCCGTCTTGGGCGGGATGCTGTGAAAGTCGATTACTGTGATCTCTGCGTTCTGAGTCGGAGACTTGACGTAGTATTTGTTGCCCTAGATTTCCAGAATAGCTCGCTGTTTGACCTCGTAACGAGGTGTTTTGTCGCCCTTGATACCCACGATTCGGCGGTGTCCGACAAGAGCGGTGTAGTGCATCTCCAGCGCGGGCTTTTCCGCGCTGCGTCGGGGATCGGGAGTTGCGTCCTCGCGAACAATGAACTTCTCAAGCCATGAGGGGGCCATTTTGGATACAGAGAGGGAAATTGCGAATAAGGTTGTAAAATGTTGGTGTTAAGGAGTGGAAAGGGATTGGTGGCATGTCTTGATCCAAACGTTGCTTTAAGCTACCCATGCAGGTTGAATAAACCCTTAAATCTGACAGCGAAAATCTAACTGAATAAGGCTTAGATGTTTCCATTACAATGCAGTGTTACGTACTAAAATATCATGCCATGTAACAGGATGAGACTTTATCCCGTAGACAGGCAAGGGGGTGCAGTAAAACTGAGGACCTCTATCTTAGGTAATAAAAGTCCTTAGGTACGCTGAGGTTAATTTAGTTAATTTAGTATAGATTTAGAGAATCTTAGACTGGGTAATTTTGGTACCTTAATTTAACGTTAGAAGCCTTCTTGCACCCCAGGGACAGGCTATTCTCTATGCATGATTCCTGCACCATGCAGGGGATGCTACGCCCTATTGGATACTTGAGAGTAATCGGTGATGGGAACTCGGGTAGAAAGCACCCACATTGGTGGTCCTTGTTCAAAAGACTCAAGAGTTGGACAATTCGACACAAAAGACTACCTTGTTCTTTGTACTTGAGCTTCAAACAAGACCTGAACCGTCATAAACAGTTCAGTAAACTCAGGTACAAATGAACATCACATATCTGCTCGGTGGTGCATCGTAGAAAAATACTTCATGCTGATGATGAGGCGTGGATCTGGTATAAAATGTGAAACTTCCTCCGACACTTGGGACTTCAATACGATCATCGAATCTCTGATCACCTTATTCAACTGGACTCAGTCGAAAATTACCCAAGGTGGTTCTCTACAGTTATTCGAGACTAAACCAAACCAGATTATCATGCCTTCTTGCAAGGATTGGGGTCCAGGACAGGGCAGACGCAGACGCTTCCGGCCCAGACCCTTCGATTTTAGTTACATCTTGAGCCCATATCCTCCCGTTGCCAGTCATCTCGTTAATTCGATCGATAGTCAATCTGTTGTGGATGAAACAGTCAGCCAAACCACTATTCAAGATTCTCCGTTGGTCAATGAACCTGCCATATGCTCTAGAGGATCCTGCCACAATCCAGTCCGGGCTAACCGCAAGCAATGCGGCGATTGCCTAGATAGAATGTCGGCTCAACAGCGAGCTCGTACTAAGCGACGTCGAAATCAGGGCATCAAAGATACGATCACTGGTGAGACGACCAAGCTATGTGCTACCTGTGGCGAACCCTCTGAGACGTATAGGTGCGGCTCTTGCTCCAAGAAGCATGTTGCTTATCAGGCCGCCCACTCTAGACGACGTGAGAGTGGCCTTTCTTTAAGATGCGATAAGAAGAGGGACAGAGAGGCAGGCAATTGCAAAAGGTGCCATTCTGAAGTGTCCAAGGTTTCCAAGAGAAAGAAGAAATAGACAGGATAAGGAAAATCCTGCTGAGGCAACCGAAGGCACCATGCCATACAGAAAGTAGACTATAGAACTAGAGCTATCAATCCTTAGGGATGAAGATGGCGTCATATTGTAAACCATTCTTAACCGAATCTGTTGATATCCTTGCACCACAAACTCTCTTATTAAAGCTATTCACGACGTGAGTTCCACTCCCGATCAAACTTTGTCAAAGCCCTCTGCGCCGTAGGAACACAATCCAAAGCCTTGATAGAAATCCGAGGCGGTAAGCTCAGCATGTACAAGACTGACTGTGCTAGATCTTCTGCAACCAGGGGCTCATATCCCTCAGTAAAGTCATCCATAGCACTCTGATCGTACTGAACACGTTGAAGATGAAAATGCGTCTGGACAACACCCGGCCGAAGAACTAAAACCCTAATGTCTGAGCCGGCGGTTTCCATTCGCAGGCTGTTAGAGAAGCCCTCGAGGAAGGCTTTTGATGCGTGATATACTGCTTCGCCGTTAAAGGGTGGACACTCGAGACCTGTGACGGATGAGACGTTTATAATGGTTCCTTTCTTTCGTCCCCACATCGAGTGGTTGAGGACTGCGTGGGTGGTGAACATGACGCCGTTGATGTTGGTGTTTGACATCTGGGCGACTTGATCGATGGGAATTTCCCAAAAGCGCCCCGGCGCGCCAAGTGCAAGCCCGGCCTGAGATACCGTTAGCACTGAGGAACCATCCAAACGAAGATATGGTTGACTAACATTGTTAATGAGGATGTCAATTTGACCAAGCTCAGATATGGCCGACTTCACTGCCTTCTCAATGTCTGGTTGGTTCTGGATGTCGACAGGGTAGACTCCGACCTTGATCTCGGGAAATTTGGATGTGATGTTGTCTCGCACCGCTTCAAGCTTGTCCTACATGGAAGAAATTCATCAGTGAGTGGGCTAGGCTTTCTTTGATCGACCCGTACCTTGATTCGGGATACCAGAGCAACGTTCACTCCATGCTCAGCCAAAGCCTGGGCAATGGCTTCACCAATGCCCCTAGAGGCTCCAGTCTATACATATGATTAGCGTCCGGAAATCGAATTGCTCATGGGCACGAACGATAAAAGCGGTCTGTCCCTTCAAGGCTTCCATTTTGTCCTTTCTTCAATAATAATAGCTCAGATGCTGTGCCCCCTTTGGAGATGGATGCACTGCGGTATTTATGTCTTTGAATCCAACTGTTCACTCATTAGCTGATAAATCAACACTGCCTTCATCATGCTGTAGTCAAAACAAAGTCCATAGTGACGTCGACGATGACTAATAGAGGATAGTCCCAGGCTTCCCAGCTCGTATAAGATACGAATACTCGGGAAGAGCCATATTTAAAATCCAGAGCCATACAACAATTATTTGGTATTTTTTGAATATCCTTAATAGGAAACAACTCATCATTCATTCGTTTTTATTCCTTGTCACGACATCCACTTGCGCAGGCTTTGTGATGGAACTCATGATGCTGAGATGTCATGGAAGCGGGGTAACTCGACGAAGGTTTTTTTGTGAGGGTGTGCGGAGTACCTACTCACACCGGCGAAGTACAGTCACAAGTTGTCTTCAAATGAATGACAATAATGATCTAAACCTATACAGTATCCTTTAGTGTAACCGCCATTCTCCAGTGTTCCCATCCGACGAAAAGGCCTCCGGATACAGCTGAACCATCTTCTCGTACGCCTGTTTCGCCTTCTCCTTAAGATCCCACCTGGCAGTATCATCTACTGTATCAGCAACCTCCTTAATCTTCGAAGCCCAAAGCTTCCACTTGGTTTCGTTAAGCTCAAACTTCCATTTTGCCAGAGGACTTTTGGCACCCTTTACAAAAGCCTCTCCTGCAAGGAGTATATAGTTGACTGCAGATAGAACTTGGGCCTGGCGGCCTGGATCTGTTTTGACGTCTCCTTTGGTCGATATTTCAAAGGTTCTTTCCAAATCCTTTGTGATCCAGTGATGTCCATCGTTCTCTAGACAGCCTCCCTGGAATAGTTTGGCGATCAGAGCAGATGCGCTGAGCCATGCGCCTGCCCAGACGTTCTCTGGCTCGTCTGAGTTCTTTGCAGTCCATGTATCGACTGCTTGTATGTTAGGATGTTCGAAGAGAAACAGACGAGTGACATACCGTAACCAGCGTTCCACTGCTCTTGTGCAGCAGCTTCCAGCCCCCAACCAACATAGACAAACCTGAGATTCTGCTAAGGTAATTAGATACTGCGTAGTCAGGATTAGTGCTAAAGTGCTGACCTCCTCGTCAAACTCATCTACTGCGCCCTTCTTGATTCCGACCAAGAAGTCCGCAAGCTTTTGATGTTCGGGGCTGGTGTACCACACCTTAACAACTGCTTCAAAGGCGACAATTGAAATGCTGTTGAGCTTGTGTCCGGCTCCATACTCTGGGGGGTCTTTCTTCTTGTTTCGGACTTGGGCTGCGTAGAGATCATAGAATTTTGCGATTGCCTCACCAACCGCCTTATCATCGTCATCTGGCGCAAGTAGCAGGTCTCGAACGATCTCATAGTATGGGGCCTCTGAGAAAAGCTCATCACTTTCCTCCTCTATTCTTTCTTCAAAGTAGACAAGCCACGATGGGCGGTCGGATGACGGTTCTGTCTGAGCAGCGTCTGAGTTGTGCATGGTAAATGGTGTTGAAGAAAATATGGGAGAAAGATTCGAGGAATACGATGAGGGTAAATGAAACGAACAAAGAGAAGAGGAACCGGGTCGTTGTATTGTAAAGATGAGAGTGGCTGTGAAATTAGGTTGAGCTCGAGGCAGAAACGGAGTGAGGCGGAGTTGTAACATGACAACCAACAGCTGCGTGATTTCCCCACCCAATCAACTCCCTGCAATATTACGCGCGCGGCAACCTCACTGCGACTGTAACAAAAGCTCTCACCTGAACTCTAATTAACCCAGGACCTTTTGTGTATTTTTGAGAATAGAAATGATGGATCAGATATAGCACAACCAACAGCCCTAAGATGTCGCTCCACCATGATATGATCCGAATCCTAGGCGCGCGACAAACAACCGATAGGATATTAATCCCTGTGTTTCCCCTACCCCATGGCTCAGTTCGTCTCAGGTTCACCATGTTATGCATGTTGGTTCTTGATAACTTCCAACATGCATATTGCATTCCGTTCATGGACATCTTTTGGTCTCATGGCTCCCAGCCTGGGATAATAGCAGACCCGACAAAGCTATTATTGGAATTTGCAAAATTCTATATGAGGCCTCCTAGTTCCCTCGAATAGTTCTTTTCTTTCTTCTCAAAGCAAGCTCAATCACCGCTGTCACAAGAGCCGTCGTTGATCGACAGCTCACAAGTTCCTATTTCATATTTCTCGCTGTATCAATTACTTTCTTATATATCGACCTTCCAAGCTCTGACTGTGCTTTCATTTCTACCTCGAACTTAATATCATCGGAGATTTCTGCCTCTGCTAGTCTAGCAAGATGAGTCGAATTTTTCGCCGTGAACCGGAGCCTAGGCGCAATACGGACGAGGACTTCAATAAGATGGTAAGTACTCCATAACTTGACTCTTTGCCCTCTTTCTCCCTAGCCAAACTCCCATGACTCTCAAACTTTTATGATTGTCCACTCACGCGTATCTGCAGCAATACTTTACTCCTAGAGGAACTGTCCCTGCCAGAGTCGCTGATCAACAAGTGCGAGAGGCAGCTATCAACCCTGCCACTATCCATGGCAACAGACTCTATCCTCACCATTACCGCAACGGCGAAGAAAATGGCACCAGGAATTTCGAGCCACACGAGCAGAGGAACGATCCAGATAACAGACAGTTCTACGAGGTCCCTATCAACAGCCGAATCAACCTGGCTAAACCTCCTGCAAAGGTCGATAGAATTAGAGCAGTAGAGACAGAGTTGCACCACAACGACAGAGGCCGAGTGGTCAAGAACGAGCTAAACGACCCTGGCGTTTTTCGTGGTGTTGTGACTGGTAATCGTGCTACTGGTGAGAACTTTGGTCTGGTAGGAGTCACTTATCACCCTGAAGACAGACCACGTGCCTTGAGAAGGGCACCGATGGAGCCTTTGGATCGTGAGGGGCGACAGTTCCTGCGTCGTTTTGACGATGATGCTGCTGATCCTCATCGGGTGACCACTTGGCCCCCCAGAGATGAGGATGCAAGTGAGCTTCAGGCTTATGAGGAGCGGTACAAGCAGGTTAGGAGGCCTCGGCCGCCTCAGCAGCCTAAGACTGGGAAGCGAAAAGTTCAGGGGCAGTGAGTTCGGTTGTGGTTGATTGAATTTTGATCTTAGTTTCATGAAAATGTCGGGTAGCATAATGAGCTAGATAAGGTAGTGGCTTTCAGAATATTATACTTAACCGTGTTGCTACGGCTTCATGCTATCAACTTCGAAAGGACAGCTTGCCCTCCGTCAGGCCCAGATATGTCATTCTATGGCTCTCTTTCAAATCATATAGAACCGTCTTTCAAACAATCTCAATCTTCTGGAAGTACTCCTGGAATGCAACCTCGCCATACATCACTCCATGTACATAAGTCTCCCCAACCAAAATCCACCCTTGAGTTCCTTTACGCAGCACGAACGGTACATGCGCCCCAGCAATCAGGCTCACATCGTCCCCAACTTCTGTCCTCGCTGGCCCCAGTCCCAAGTATCCCTTCTCAGTTACAAAAAGCACTCTATCAGTCCCAGCATCATCCACCGCAATCGCAAAGATGTCTCCCTCCTCTGGATCAGGCTTCTGCTTGGATCGAAGATCACGCTTAGCATCTAAAGCAGAGTCTGAGATACGAGCAAGATAATTTGCAAAGTGATCACTGCATGTATCGGGTGCTGGATGGGTAGTGAGCCAGATGTTCGTCAAGAGGGTTCGCCAGAGCGCCTCTGGAACAGTTGTTGAAGGTTTGGGCGGATAAGCTATGTCGACGAGACGAGTCCTCCCTGGGTACCATGACCGAAGACTCTTGTAGAAGGCCTTCTACTCTTCTTTTTTCTTGGGCAAAGGGGCAACCTTGGTGATTCTATCCAAGACAAAGGCACTCACTGAGAGTGTTCTTCCGTTTCCGGATAACGAGTAACCACCCTTTACATTAGATGCCGTATGAAAGACTCGCCAATTATGATCATACAGCGGTCTACCCCGAGCTCTTTGAGCCTTCATCTCCTTCAGGAACAGTGGTTCAGTCGCGACAGCACTCGCCATCTTCGGTACCCAGCTTGCATAGCCAACTCCCTTCCCAGACCAAACCGGCTGGAGGGCATCGTCAAAGATATTTTCTTCCAGTGGCGCCCAATCTGGCTTCTTTTTAGGGACTCGATTCTTGTCTTTGTGCCTGTCTAGCAGCCTGTTGCCGATTGGCTTCTTCGACGTAAATTTATAAGACTCCCGAGGAAGAGGATGATTAACAAGGGATAGGACGAGAAGGCCTGCGTCACCGCTGATGAGACGCTGCGCTATGTCGAGGTAGAAGTCGCCCATGTTTCGATTGCTGTAATCTGGTTTGAGGGGTGTCGGGCCAAGAGTTGCCGGGTCAGTGATACCGAGGAATGCCCAGACCTTGTCGCGCGGATCACCAGCCATCCTAGTCCCCCCAAGCATCGTCACATCAAGAAGATGGAGCTTTTGCCCAGCCTTCTTCAATTCAAACATGGAAGGCTGAAAGGTCACCCAGTGAGGCACCATTTTAGGCGAGAAGTGGCTTGCAACAAAGTACGTCCAATCCATCGCCTTCTTCAGCTCTGACGCCGGGACTTCCTCGCCATTGTAATAGAAAGCGTATTCTTTTGCGAGGATAAACTCCTGGACAGTCCAAACTCGACTCCACCAACTCTCCGAAACCATCCGGAGGAGACTGAGCCATGATATAAGCTCTGACCCTGTTGAAGTTGCGTCGAAAAATCCTTTTGCAGTTGTGTACTTCTTTCCATGAAACTCAATATCAGCATGATTTGGGTCTTCTGGGAATGCTGGCCATGCTTTAAGAATGTTCATCACGGCTGTTCGTTCCGTGTGCTTCCTACCGAGCCAGATAAAGACTTTCTCAGCTGCACTGTAGATCTCATCCATGCGAGCTACCTGGACAGTCTTTTCAGCCGGGTCATCTTGGTTAATACATACGGCGTCAGTCCAAATAGGTCTTCCTTTGAGGTATTTGTGTAGGCCAAGTAGCGCAGCATGCAAGTTGGCTCCGATAGGAAATCTGCGGCCATTGATTGCTATATCGACCTTATCGTCATGGCTGAAGTGAGGAACCTCAAGCTCAGACTCGCGAAAGTCACGACCGCGATTCCACATCGGTCCGAAATCGACCCAAACGTAAGAAAGGCAGACATAAGGCGGTATCTCGGATGAAGAGTAAGTGCTCATAGTCAGAGAAAGAATAGATTCATTGACATCCACTTGAACTAGACGAATTCCCTTTGTGTCTTCAAGTGGCGAGTGAACCAACTTCTTTATTGGCAAGTCCTATCTCAGTTTCAATCGGCCGCAATCTTAGGACGAGGATGTAATGCCTTACCGGAGCTTTGCTAGATGAACCTTGCATGCTTGAAAAGAAACCACTTAATCTTTCTTGACCGGACTGGAAGGCTGCTTTGTAGCCTGCTTTGACCCCCTCAGCTGTTGAGTAATCCACTGCCCATTTGGCCAGGGCTACGAAAGCGTCACTGCTGTTCGCGGCTTTGAACTTGGGATCGCGAGGGATGCGAGCCTCAAATGGTATATCCATGTTAGTTTATAAAGATAAAGATGAAGATAATCGAGTCTTTGTCGAGTAAGTTTGTCAAAGGTGATCATTGTTGGAGAGGCATTCAATCTCACGGCTTACTTTATGGTGATCTCCTCAGCTGTGACGTAATTGTGCTTCCTTCACTTGAGCGAATGAGGACGATGAGTGTTGTTTCACAAACGATTTCATTCTTATAAGTTCTCTGCATCGTTATTGTCTCTTAATATTCACATGATGAATGAAGACCGTACGTTTTCTCGACAGTTGCCAGGATCTGTCGGGCGTTGGCGCAGGTACAGAGCTTATGGGGCCAGTAGCGGCACAGCACCACTAAAGATGACCGCTGAAAAGCCGGCCCAATCCCCCAAATCTGGGCCTGGTGTGAGGGTCCCCACTGATTTTAATCTGTCAAGTGGAGATAAGTCTTCTGGCCTGAATTGGTAGATTTAGATCATATCCGGTTCTTGCCAGGAAATGCAGGATTTTCCTTCATATCCTTTAACTAGGTAAATGAGAACTTGTAGTTGTCATTGTCGGTGTTTTCAATGAGTAAAGCTTCAAGATAAACTTCCAACCTTACAGATTCACGTGTCACGACTGTCACTCCAACGGTGGGTGTAACCATCATTGGAAAAGTCCATCAGTGGAAGATAGCTTAAAATTCTATCCTCAACTCACGTTCCAAGATGCATCCTCAGTTCTGGCTAAACATCCAATGTCATGCCATCGTCTCCGCAACACTAGACCCAGTTCATAACCTTGTCTCAGCCAATGGCGTCTCCACGTGCGCTCCAATTAAACCGCGTAATTTCCAGCCTCACAACCATCCTCCATCAACTAAACTACCTTCCCCCTTCAGCACCTTATATATAATGGCGCTCCCCTGGTTCCGCTGCAGAGGGAGACTGCTCGCTCTCACAGCAGTCTTCTCCTTTGGCACTTTTTTCGTTTTGAGACAATACGCGGATATGGCGTCACTACCGAAAAGCCCCTTACTCGGCCTCCTTGCGGCTGCGCCGGTACTGGGCAATGACCCAAATATGAAGTGGTTTCCTCCGAGTTCTAGTCAGGTTAATGATCTGGATAAAGTCTTGAATGGGAAGGGCACTTGGGGGTTCATTTACGAGTCGTCGCATACGCCGGATGAAAAGTATGGGACATATAATTGGTGTAACATGCCTCATGCGAGGAAGAGGGAGTATAAGAAAGCTCCCAAGGATTATGAGTTGCAATATGTTGAAGTGGTAAGTGATTTCTTGAATGAAAAGGCGGTAACATTACTGACATTCACCAGATCCAAAGACATCATAAGCGTACTCCCTACGCAGCCAACGCTTTCCCCGTTGAGCCATACCAATGGAACTGCGATAATCAAGGGCTCTACTATTTCGGCCGTCAATTCACTGAATCCCCCAAACCCAACGCCCAAGGCTACTGGAAAGGTTTCACCTCCGAGATCAACCCCTTCATCCCCTCCGGATGGATCGGATCCTGCCAATTTCCTCAAATTACCGCCGAAGGCCTCGATGATTCTTGGGTCCACGGAAAAGATCTGTATGAAGTCTACCACGACCTTTTGAAATTCATCCCAGGCCGCAAGGAAGATTGGCGGAGCAAGGTCATGTTCCGAGTTACCAATAACCAGATTACGAGTCAGGTTGCTGGTATGTTCATCAACGGCATGTATCAGACCACCGAATCCGTCCCGCTTCTTATTCAACAAGCTGGCGTGGATAGTCTGGAGCCGCAGTACAAGTGCAGTGTTGGAAGTCAGTTGACTAGCGCTATCAAGTCTTCTTCTAATAAAGACTGGCAAAAGCATCTTGATAAGACCAAGGATCTTTACAAGACGCTCGACGACATCTCTGGTGTACCATCTAATGATGTTGGGTTCCACGAGAGTTTCGATCACTACTATGATAACCTCTCCGCTCGCCAATGCCACAAGAAGCCCTTCCCCTGCAAGCTAGTCAATGGCAAGAACTCAACCATCTGCGTTGACCAAACTCTCGCTGACAAAGTCTATCGTCTCGGCCAATGGGAATACTCCCAAATGTACCGCGACGCTCCCGAATCTCTCGCTGCGTCCGCTACCTCATGGGGTGTATGGATCGCCGAGCTAGCAAGCCACTTCCGCGCCGTCATGGCTGGCAAGCAAGATCTTTTGTATCTTCATAACTTTGCGCACGATGGCTCTATCAGTCGATTGTTGAGTATTCTTCAGATCGACGTCATGGTCTGGCCTGGTATGGGAAGTGAAGTTGTTTTTGAGCTGTATAAGAACAAGGAGGAATACTTTGTTAGGGTCCTTTGGAGTGGGAAGACGTTGACCTCTTCGCATCCCAACTTAGGTAAGATGGACATGGTGCCCGTGAAGACTCTTCTGAAGTACTTTGATGGGTTGACAGGGAAGGGTGCTAGTCTTGTCAAGGGACGATGCTCTGGGGATGTTCCTCTGTAAATGTGGCACCTTGTGGTTTACTTGATGTTAGAGCTTGATATCATTGGTCAGCTTACTTGAATACGTTGCTAGGCAAACAGTTACACAAGTGTTCTGAATAACAAAAACATCCAATGAGGTGGTACAGCTTTCAACAACTGTTTGCTGGTTTATAAACATAGTCTTGTAGCCTGCAGTGGGCCTTGTGGAACCAACCAATAGCTTAATGTCCCCTCAAACCGAATTCCTTTCACCTACAAACATTTAACAACTCACGTTCTTATCAACCAATATCTAAACTTACAGCCACCTCTCTGTCTCTCTCTCAATTGCAAGAAATAATTCAAGTCTAGCCTAGCTTTCAGATGTTACCATCAGCCTGGCGAAGCCCAAAATGCCTTACTGTCCTCCTTGCGACAGGCACTTCCGCCTAGAGAACTCTCTGGACCAACACATCCGTGCCATCCACTCTCATACCTACTGTTGGCGGTGCGATAGACACTTTCCGCACGGACGTGCAAAGCAGCAGCAGCACATTGAGAACTCTGCTCGACATAATATCTGTACTCACTGCTATCATGAGCCCGACTTCGACTCACGAGAAGATCTGGTGGATCATCTGATAGAAGAGCACCATGCTTGTATGCCATGCGATGAGTACTTTTCCGACGAGGAAGATCTTCTGGACCATGATGTGGATGTTCATGATAAATGCCGAATCTGCGGCCGATTTTTCAACTCGCGATCGAACCTGATCAACGTTTGTCTTCCTAACTACTGTCTTATCTTTCTCTCTTCATACTTATCCTTTCATAGCACCGCAAGGTCCACGCCGCGAGAAACGTCGAATGTCTTGGATGTTCAAGGATGTTCATATCCTATTCGGCCACGGTGCTCCATCTCGAGGCCAACACTTGCGAGTCGGGGTCTGACGAACATTCCATTAGACAGTTAGTTTGGGACTACTACGATATCTATGGACCCTGGAATCATGATCACGACGATGACTTGGATTGTGATTGCGGGGCGTATTTTAACAAGTTGAGCGCTTTGCTTCAGCACGTCGAAAGTCAAAACTGTCACGCGAGTATCTCGGACTACGACAGACTCCTCGACTATATACGGGGCGGTATTTAGTACAGCTAGAGCTTTGTGAGCGGCGCACGTTGCCTTACTACAGCACGCCATGATGCTTCATCTCGAGGCCCAAAGTTTCCCATCAGTCCATCAAAGTTACAGAACTGTATCACTCTCGGGCAGGATGTGTTTCTGACCCCGACTGTCAAATTATGTTAGGTAGACAGTCGAGGTTCCAAAGTCTCAGGAGCCTTCTTTAGTATGGAGAGATTGACAACTGTACCGAGCAGCTCTCGGCGAATTAAGGCAAGGTCTTGCACCGTACTTCGCTCTCAGAGCTGCTGGTCTGTCAACTGATTTTAGATAATTAAATTCAGGTCATTTCATAACTAAACTTCTTGTCTAACATTGTGCTATGCTGTGCTAGTGTTCTTACACCTATGTCTTTTCCTTTTGATACTGGGATACTTAAGCTCGAAGTGATTTCCCTCACAATAAACCAAGATCTGCCCAGCTATAGATTTCTGGCATCAGTAACCCTCGAGGCAGATTTGCCTGGACCTGGACCCCTTGTGGAAGCCAGCTTATAATTAGCGTTTGATGGTCGCTCTTCTGCAGCGTGTTAAGAGTAAGAGCTGCCACGCGAGGCTCTCGGGTGATAGCCTCCTCTTCTTTCAGATATATCAAATCGTTCACAATGGCTGTAATCCCGCGATTGTTTATGCTTGCTATGTGCAGGGGACTGTCTACCTAAACATAACTTTGCTGTACTGATCGTGAACCGACTAATCCACCTAGGAAATAGGCAAGTTTCAGAGCCCTTCAGAACAACGGTACTGCAGTGGAGACCTAAAGTACCTAGAATAGGTAAGGCAAATGAGTACTTGATGAAACTGAGAAGGGGACATAGGTAAATTTAAGATTATTGTCTTCAAGATTGGAGAGGTTTAAAAACTTGGGTAATTCAAGTATATTCTAGTATGCTTTGATATCAGAAGCTTTAGTCATATGAATCGCCTCACGAGTTGATATCAGACAGTCGAGTTTATGTTGCTGGCGGTGAAAAGTCGTGGGCGGGGCCGGAGGTAGTTCCAGGGAAGGGCAGTACCCCCGCCCCGCCATGACGCGCCCTGGAACAAATTGCTTTTGGGGGCTACGCAGCCCAACCAACAAGACTGAAACTCAATGAAGACGCGTTTGTTGCTTGGCTACGCCGATTCGTTATGACGCTCTGATGATTCCGGAGTAAGTTCATGAGAAACATAGCTCTTTACCTCTTGAATCTTCTTTATATCCCAATTTCCAGCAATCAGAACCTCGTCTTCTGAGTGCAATGGCACGTACGAACTCGCGTCAGGCCGCCTATCGCGTAGCACAGCCTGCCAGCTTCAGCGCGCCGGATCCTGCGCTTCAACAATACCAGCACCCAAACGGCCTCAAGTCTTCTAAACCCGCTGAGCATGCTCCTCGGAAACTCCCAAGCCATGGAGAAGACGTGTCTGGCGCTATTGCAGCCCAGAACATCGAGCGCACTTTTGCCATGGTGGAAGAACAAATGTTCAGACTCACAGCATGTTGGACGCTTCAAAGTTCACTGCATGCCCTGCCGAATCATCTTCAATGACGCTAAGGAGCAAGCAGAGCATAACGCCAAATGGCATTGGGATAATTTCCTATGTTTCGCGTGCGATATAGGATTCGAAAATGCCGTAGATCTCAAAAAGGTTAGTCCTCGTCGTCCGTCCTCGAACTTGGGATGAGTAACACGGGTTATCTTCCTAGCATTTATATTCACATGACCCGCATCCAGTTCAGTGCCCAGCATGCGATCACAGATGCATCTCTTATTCTCAAATGATGTATCATCTTGAAGGAAACCGATGCAAGTCAGGCTTCAACTCCGCCTTCTTCGCCAGAGCACTTTCCAAGCACTGTCACACAAAGGGCCAGACTGGCCTGAGCACGACTTGCCCCGGGTGCGACGTCCAATTCGAGACTCTGTCTCTTCTGTTCGGCCACATGGAATCGAGACTTTGCGCCCTGAGGAACTGGCAGCAAGCAACAGGCCTGATGGATCTACTCTTCATCCTGAAGCAAGAAATCGATGTGGCGAACCGGACTTGCAACATTCGCAAAAGACTGTTTGACTCTGAAGCTGTTCTTTTTGACCATTTGCGATATAAACATGAGGATACCGTCTGTCGAACGTGTGACAGGGTTTTTCGCGACTCGGAAGAATGGCATAAACATATCATTTCACGCACGCCGATCAAAGTCCGGGCTTTCGTCTGCATCACTTGTCGACCCTCAATTTCTTTTGATATGGAAAAGAACTACAACGACCATATGTGGCACTTCCACAACAAGTGCAGGCCTTGTGGACTGAGCTTTGACAATAAGCATGACCGGTTGGTTCATGGGGCTGTGATTCATCATCGATGCCCTGACTGTTTCCAGTTCTTCATGAGTCCGAACGACCTTTGCGAGGTGAGTATTCGACGTTCCAATTTGAATCCCCTAACATAATTGGCAGCATTACAAGGAGTTTCATGGAATCAACCCCCTTACTGTGGTTAAGCCGGCCTTGTCAACGGCTCCAGCGTTACCCGTGAAGAAAGAGTTTCCAATAGTCACTTCTCCTCCGACGGTTCCTTCTATTCCCACCGCTGTAACACAAGTCAAATCGGAAGCAAGCTCAGAAGCTCCTTTGAAGAGGGTTGCTTCTCCGAAGGAGGTTAAGCCTGCCATGAAAACCCAAGGCCCTCGGATTGAGTGCGCGACAGCTCAACCGTCGGTCATATTCGAGACATATCCGCCAAGAAGCGCTATAGCAAAGGCCATGCCAAAGAGGAAGAAGATCCAGATGGGAACGAGTCAGAGTTTGATTACCAGTTTCTTAGTTTCGAAGGCATGAGCGGTTGGTTCACAAGAAGAGCTGGGAAAGTGGTTGGGATAGTTGAGAACGATAGCAAGTGGCAAAGAGACTAAACTCACAAATGCTTTCAATGATCTTGAGCAGCCTCCGGAAATCATAAGTCTCCTAATACATTACATGCCATGCGCTCTGACACAAATGAGGTTTCTAGAAGGATCTCTGCGGGGTACAGGGTAGATGATCGGATAAATACTGGGTATTGTCCCGCCGACGATTCCGGTGATTAGGGAGGGGGTAATTGAAACCCAATCACAGACTACCATCCCGAACATCCTCATTAAAAAAAGCAACGTGAATTGTTGGCAGCTATATAAAACAGGTCTCTGTTCTCCACACAAACTCCTATCCCCGCCTGAGACACGCGAGCAAGGCCCACCGAACTGCTGAGACTAGATCTGCCTCATCTACAGCGATAATGGAGCCTGCACGAAAGCGCATCAAGCTCGAAGAAGGAGAGCCTTCATTCTCCGCCCATCAGTGCATAGCCGTCGATGCGCACATCAAGGAAGAGCAGGTTTCTGAAGAAGATGAATCAGGCTCAGAGGACTCAGGCTCTGAAGGCTCATGTTCAGAAGCATCGGACTCAGAAGGGTCGGAAGAATATCAGTCTTGCGAATCAGGCGGCGAAGAAGAAATCAAGCCAGAACCTCAAACCGGTTCTAGTCATGAGCCCTCAACCTCGGAAGCAAACACTGTCTCCGATCTTTATTGCAACGAATGCCGCAAATCTTTCCAAAGCAGTGCAGAGAAAGAGCGACACAACTCCAAGTGGCATTATACGCTGATATGTTTCGCATGCGACGAAGGCTTCCCGGACAAGCAAGCGTATCAAAAGGTTAGCCCCCGTTCACCAAAGAGGCCCAAACTACTGATCTGACAAACTTCGTAGCATAGAAAAAGCCATCCATTCTTTGGAATTCCCTGCCTTGGCTGCGAGAAACCGTTCCCGTCCTACTCAAAAATGATGGAGCATCTTGAGAACGGCACATGCAAATCAGGCTGTACCGCTCGACTTGTCGAAAGCGTTGTCGCAACTCACTGCGAGGGTCTCCATCAATCTTCGAGTCTGAACATCAACTTCCGATGTCCAACTTGCAAAAAGAAGTATGCTCGGATGAATCCACTCTTTAGGCATCTTGAGAACAGAGCCTGTGCTTTACGAGACTGGATCGAAGAAACAGGTTTATTGGATCTACTGAGCGCTCTCCTTGAAGCTGTCGAGAAGAAAAAATTGTCAACCTTCCGGTGTGACATATGCCAAAAGAATTTCGGTAAAACAAGTGCGCTCATGAATCATCAGAGAGATAAGCATCTGCGCACTTACTGCTGGGCCTGCAAGAAAAATTTCGCCAGTCCGGCAAAGAAGCAGAAGCACGTCATGTCTGGTACTTCAGCGAAGTTTGGGACGTTTATCTGCGACTATTGTAATCCGAAGGTTCCTTTTGGAATAGAGAAGGAGCTTTGTGACCACGTGTGGTTGGAGCACATGGCGTGTGGCCCTTGTGGGCGAGTGTTCGCGACAGTTGAGCTTCGAAAGCAGCACGATGCAGAGCTTCACTATAGATGTGGTGTTTGCTACCGGTTTTTCAAGTCGGGCGAGGAACTTCTTGAGGTGAGCGATTTGAGTCCCATCCTACTGTGGAAGTTTACTGACAAGTCCCTTCAGCACCGTGAGAGTCATGTAGTCAAGCCTCCAGTCATCGAGCCACCAGTACAAATCTCACCGCCGGCGCCAGTGAAGAGAGAAGCCACCCCTCCCCTCCCTCCACTCTCGCCCATAATAGTAGATCTTCAATTTGACTATAAACCTCCTGTCGACAAGGCCGCCCCGGTAGCGGAGGAGAGAGTGCCCGTGAAGACAGAAGTTATCCCGGTGAGAAGAGTCACACCGACTACACGACCTGTCATATTTGCGCCATATCCGCCCAGACCAAGTCCTGTGCCCGTGCCCGAGAATAAGAAGACTCAGTCGCTGATCACAGGCTTTTTGATTCGCAAGACATAGGAAGCTTGAGCGAACGACGGGCAGGTCATGAAGCGAAGTGAAGCGTTACGTTGCAGGATGATTTGGAAGATATGGAGATCGAAAGTTTGGCGCATCATTCAAGATGCAAACAGAACATGTATAACACCTTGCTACATAAGTTGATCATTGATGGGATTTGTATTACATCAAAGAACGGCATATGATATGACATGCGGGGGATGAAGGTCAGCACGTGATCCAAGAGTCATTTATCGTGTTCTCTGTTGGTTCACTCGTTCCCAAACTCACCACCAACATGAGCAATTTTCAATTCGAGTATGGCCCATCAGCCGAGGACTTTTCCGTCTCAAAACACGCCTACCTCTCCGCTCACCCAGAAGCCCAGTTTGGCTATATCGCAACAAGTGCTCTCGTGCTAGACACAAGCATCGCGTCTGCACCACGCGTCCTCCTGCTACAGCGCGCCGCAAGCGACGACGATCCCAACAAGTGGGAGCCTCCTGGTGGTGCATGCGATGACGAAGATGAGAGTATTCTGAGCGCTGCTGCACGTGAACTTCGGGAAGAAGCGGGACTTGAGGCGAAGTGGATTGGAGGCCCTGTTGGTGAACCACATTTCTTCACTCTTGATGATGGAAAGAGAGTCTGCCAGTTCAATTTTCTGGTCAAGGTGGACGTGAGCATCCGAGATGTCAAGCTGGCCCCGGATGAGCATCAACGATTTGTTTGGGCTTCGGAAAGTGAGGTTAGGGAGAGGAAGGCTGGTGATGTCGAGCTTGAGTTCACGAGGGATGAGGTTCAACGAACAGTACTTGCAGCATTTCGGTACGCAAGGGATATGAAATGAAGACAAAATAGGGAATAGAAACTGAATGTTCTTCCTACACGAGACTGAAAACCTGCTCTTCGACGCTTCCCCCAGCTGGCATATCCATCGCCTCTCCCTTCATCAGCCCATGAACATAGCACTCACCTACCAGTAAATACCTCTCCCCAACGCGGCGCAGACAAAATGGGACCTTACAACCAAATATAACACAAATTATATCACCGGCTTGTAACGCAGATGGCCCTAACACATAATATCCCTTCTTGCTCCGTGCAAATACTCGTCCGTCTGACCCAGAAGTTGCCCATCGACTCCATTTATCATGTTCCTTTTCGTTCTGTATGTTTTCTGCTTGTTCCAAAATGTCTTGAGATACTGCAGAGCTATCGAGCGCTTCCACTATGAACTTTGCTGCCATTTGTAACCATACCTGTTCAGGAACAGAATCATATTGTTTGCATTCGTGGCCCGTTGCTTGAACGCACCCATTGCTGAGCGTTTGCATCAGCGCAAAGAAAGCAGAGTCGCCATTCAAGTATTTATCAACAAGATTGAAGCTTGTGCTCCGACATATTTCCTGCCAGAAGTGTTCTACTAGACTGGCTTTTCCGTAAAAGTCGCTTGAGAGCATTGGCCTGGAACATTCATCAATGGTATCAGTACGGATACCGTGTATCTGTAGTATCCTGTCATTCTCGAGGATGTTCATCTTGACGGTAGAGTTACCGTGGGCTCGGTGGGGGCATATGGGCTCAGCTAAAATGATTCCCTCAGACCATCTCCAGTCGGGTACCCACGAAGGCACCTTCATATTGTTCCGAAGCTTGATATCCTCGAGATGAGAAGGTAGACTGTTCTGAGGATGCTGCACTGCAGCGCTGAGAGCCTCGTCAAGCTTATGAATCAGATTAAAAGCCTACTCTGCTTCCTTGTTGGTGTCTAACCCAAGCCATACCAAGATCCTAGTCGCGTTTTCATAAATCTTACTCATAGAATGGACTTGATGACTTCTCTCATCAAGATCATCTTGGTTGATACAGCACTGATCTGCCCAAACTCGCCTCTGCTGATCCGGAAGTCGAATCTGGAGCAAAGCGGTAAAGATGGAACCTCCTCTGAGTGGCAGCAGAGCGTCCTGATCATTTTCACGGATGATGATCTCATGGGGTCTACCAGATGGACCTGGATCTGCCCAGACGTAGGATAGTGCTTCGTAGTCTTTGAGAGAGCTGGTGTGAGCTTCCTCCAGAGTTCCCCGTAGTGGACTTTCAGGCTGGCCGGGTTCTAACGAGAGGACCCGGACTGTGCCAGGGCTCTTTAGGGCGGGATATTGGTAATGGGGCAAAGCGGCCGAAGGGGCTTGGGTTGGTTCGACGGTAGGTTTTCCGGACCTAGTGATTTCTCTTTGTTGGTCCATGGTGGAGTTGAAATGTGATAAAACGGACCAACAACTAAGTTGGTGCCATGGATTCGGGCCCGGGAGCGTATTTTAGCTTCCTAACCCAGACACACTCCGTCATCACCCTTGTCAGTATCACTATATCTCTGCCTGATATGCACTCTGCAGAGATCCCAAATTAGAGCTCACTATGAACATTTACTGGTCATATATGAGGCATTTACCGCTCTATGCCAAGCTGTGTGCTACCGCCTTGTGTCACATAAGCGCTGGCTTCCCGCACTTTCAGCCGCATTTCAACCTCAATAGGAACACACAAGATGACGGCAGCATCCAAGAGTGAAACATGATGGCCAATCAGACATAGTTGTAGGATATATCCAGGATTACTGGTGTACTGTAATTTAAGGCTGCGTTTGAAAAGTTGGGGGCCGTTGGGGTTCAAGCCCGAGAGCCGAGCCTCGTTTTGCAATCCCGGCCTCTAGGCTTCGTAAAGGTATAAAGAAGCTGTTTACGTTAGTGGTACATTTCTTTCTTCATTCTGATCAACTCAGTCTCTGATATTTGTGATCCCTCTGCAAAATAAGATACCATCTCAACTTCTCATCACCTCGCCAGTCTTCTTCCATCATGAGCCACCACTATGGCTATGGTTCATACAATCAGTATGACTCGGACGATCAGCAGGATGCTTACAGTCATACTGGTTCGGATGAACAAGGTGGCTTAGTAAACCCTTACGGTCAAGATGACCACGATGATTCAAACAACCAAAACGCTGAATATCTCCAGAAAGTCGAAGAATGCCTTGCATACTACGGTGATCCCGACACTCAAGCGGCATATCAACAGGTTGCGCACGCAGCTAGAGATACACTGCAGGATCTCCTCAAAGAGACCGGCACCAAAGGCGTGGTGACCTGCAGAACCAAAGCCTATGACTCGCTAGAGACTAAGCTCAGAGGCATGGAGAGTGACACCGAGTTCACTACCTTCGCGCTCAACAATGACATCTTTCAGCACAGTGATATGGGAGACCTTGCCGCTGTTAGGATCGGGCTTTACTTGCCGCAAGATGTAATCAACATGGCAAAAGAGTGCCAGCAGCGGTTTAACGTTGCCCATCTCTTTGGCACCGTTGGTAGCGGTAGAGATGCTCCACAGGGAGATCGACACAATCTCGAGGGTCATTCGAGAGGGCCATGGCGGTCACAAGATCAATATGGGTCTGATGAATACTGGCACCATTCAGCATACAAGTCTTGGCAGATGGTGGTCGACTGGAAGGGAGGGTACAAAGTCGAGATACAGATCGGAACAGTCGTTTCACAGGCTTGGGCTGAAGTTCAGCACAACATCATCTACAAAAGGCCAGACGACATCATGTCAACTCCAACCATGAAGCGAATGATCGATGCAATCAATGGTTTGGCAATTACCACCGAGATAATTCTCAGTGAACTTGAACGGAACGTCGAGACAGCAAAGCAAGAGGAAAGGCTGCGGCGCGACACAGAAAAGCAATACGACTACCATCCCATCACAGAGATCGACGACTTCTTCACGTGGTTCGAAGTGGCATATTGGTACAAAATGCCTCAAGCCTTGGCTCTACGTTGGGAACCTGATGCCATCTCTGTTCAGAAACTCGTTGAGTTTTGCTCGAATCCCGCGAGACGATGGGGTCTTGCTCCTGATATAGGTCCCTACCGTGGTGCTGACTTCAAAAGGATGATTGAGGAGAATGATTTGTTGCAGACCAATCCGCTGAGCAATGATAAGTGTGATATTGCTTATCTGCTCTTGTGTCAGATTGTGGATGATCTTGGGATCCGGGAGGAATTTCATGCGAAAGAGGCGGAGAGTCGGTACTGGGATTCTGTGCCACATCAGCCAGGCTGGAGTCGATGAAGACTTTTGATTCTGTTTTATAATCTTTTCTTTTCTTTTCTTTTCTCTATGATGACTGACTGTGTTGAAAACTTCATTGGATCTTGACTTGTCTCATCAATCAGCGCCCATTGCAGTGTTGGCCGTTTCGACGAGACACAGCGATATCAGGACATCGTGCGGACTACAAGAGGAACTCATTATAGGAGGATAATGAAATTAAATTAAAATGTCGCTTGAAGACGCATATCCCTCGCTTCAACGCACTTTGTCGATTGATGAGGCAGTGCTGCTCTGAGATGGTCAGCGATCGCTCAGCCTACTTAAGAGCGACAGTGACCTTTGGGTGAACTAAATATTCTGCATAAAATCTCGTTCCTGACTAGCAGGTTTGTAGGCTAGGGGACGAAAGAAAACACAGGACCTTGACCCTGAGCAACAAAAATGTTTAGGTAAATCTAGCCTAAACTTAAGGGGCTCTTAGCTAAGTTGACAACCTATATCAAGGTCCGGTGTTTTCTTTCTTTCCAGAGGGTAGAGTACACTGATCGCCAAAATTGTGCATAGCCTCAACATCATTCGGTGATAGTGAAATAGCCAGTTTTAAAATGGATACGAGACGCTGTACTCGATGACATGCCGCCAAGATACACTACCAACGGATGGCGTTCACAATTTTGGGTCAGAAGGATCTCACAGCCTCAAATAATCAGTAGGTCTATTTCAGCTGACACGCCGGTCAGAAGTACTCTACCAATTTCCAAGGAGAGACGTGGCCCCCAAATATCTCCCGCATTTTATATAGCAGCCCCCAAGAGGCTTTCCCACCTATGTCATAATTACTGGCTGTACAGGCAGAAGTGCAATTCAACTGTGTTGATGGATTGCTAATAAGGCTGCCGGATTGAGCTTGGGCAGAGGGAGCCCGTTATGCCTTGCACCGCCATCGAAATTGTAGGATAACCTGAAGGGTGGCTGAAAGAAGGGAGTCACTCTTCCACAGCCTGATTTATGCTTCGATTTATTTAAACCGGACTATAGCTGCTTGGGGTCCATGTTTCTATTGTAACCAATATCACAACTCAAATATACCCCTTCTATTCGTTCGTTCAAAATACTTTATTCGTTTCAGAAACAGCAGCCGTTAAACTCTCCTTCATATCAAACTATAACTGTTGGTTATAATGGCGGTACACTCCCATCATCCTGGACAATCAAAGCGTGGCCGCCAGCGAAAGGAGAGCCAAAGTTCGCCAAAATTTCTATTCGTTGCGTTTGATGGTACGAAAATTCTTTCAACTAAAACTTCCCAATTATATCCATAACTGACTCGAAAAGGAACATGGCATGGTAGCGTCAAAAGCTCGAAAGAGACCGTGGTCTCCTGCCTACCTGATCTCATCTCCAAATGCGAAGATGTTCGAAAGATTCGTGTCAACGGAGTCGGGACTGACGGATTGACAGACAAAATTCTGGGAGGTTCGTTTCATGATCTGTCCCCTGTACTATTAAACCCTGAACTCACCTGTCGCAGGTCTTGGTGGTTGGGGCACGCGAAGGAACGTCATAACTGCTTATCGTAAGAGCGCCTGCTATCTGCGAGTGGAAATACTGACAGTAGAAAGGTAATATCGCCGACGACTATAATAAGGGTGATAGGATCGTCTTTTGTGGCTATTCTCGAGGTAAGCCAGGAACATCGGCGTGATCTGTATCCACAGATGACTTATTATGATGCCTAGGCGCATGGGCCGCTCGATATCTGGCAATGATAATCGACTGCCTCGGCCTAGTTCGAGACGGAGATACGGAATTCTTCAAACGTTTGTATGACGCCTGCAAGAAAGACCCATGTCTTACCAACGCCAACAAGGATGAGGTGCGACGCAATTACAGCTGTAAGTATCCACTCCTTTCCTTTCATAACGATTGTTAACAAGTTAAAGTCTGGGACGACATTCAAATCGATGCACTGTGCTGTTTCGATACAGTTGGTTCCCTGGGTATCCCACTGTTTGGCATTGCAAAGCCACTATCCTATCTTCACCGAAGCAAGTATAAAACCAAGGTCATAGACCACGTTCCGAATAGTAAGTGTTGGCATAATCTGACCCAATGCCTAATTCTAAAGCTTGATACAGATGTCAAATATTCCTTCCATGCTCTGGCGCTGCACGAAACCAGAAGTCCTTACAGTCCAACTTATATGTGTGGACACAACGTCCACCAGGTTTTCTTTTTAGGAGACCATGGTAACATGGGTAAGCTTGGACAACAGGAAGGACTTGTGCACGCTCCCCTCGCTTGGATGGTCCAACAACTATCTTCCCACCTCGGTGTTTCTTTTGATGAAGATAGACTCAAAAGACGCTTCCCAAGCTGCACCTCTGAAGGTCAAACTGGAAGGGTGTCACGACAAGGTACCCACGGCACCACGCACGAGGCCATGATGAAGCATGCCTGGTGCTGTCCCAGTGGATCTATCCCTGGAGCTGGAGTCGGCAGGCTAGTCATCATGGGTAGAAAGGACCGAAACCCAGGAATGGTTCTCAACTACTGTGATGCCGATTGCACCGATTCCAGCACAGGCGAGTCAAGTCAGCATGAAGCTGCTTCGGCTCATGCCCAGGTACATATTGGCGCTCGTGGAAGACAAGAATGCGGCTTTGACGATGCAGTGCCAGGTTATCTTGGTGTTCAGCCCATGGATCCGAACCAAGTGTTTTTCTGGAAGAGAAGAGCGACAGGTGATCAGGAAGTTGTGGCTGCGGATATTATCCAGGAGGCAAAGGTTGGATATTTGGAGGCGAGGCTCTTGGGACTTCCTGCGGCGGCAGCTAGTCACCCGGAATGCTGTGGCCTGAACCGAATCCGAGAAGAGGATATTGACACTGAAGTTTCAGTTGGGGATGAGCAGGCGTGGGACTCTATTGTGAATCAAGGGACACGGGTCAGGGTCAAGAACTGGTTTCGAAGACGATTGGGTGTTGATTGATTCGATTTACAGTGATCCTATAACCAGATGTTCGTTGAGTCATGGCAGTAGTGGTATCAGTCCTCCTGATCTATACGCTTCAGGATCTATTAATGCTCGACCAGTTAAAGCGTTTAAATGTAGATTATTAGAGCTTTTGATCCAACAGACACCATACCGAGTAATAAACAATTTGTAGTTGCATAAAACCATCACGTATTTGTCTATAGCCAGCCATTGTAAAAAGGCAGGCCACCTACCCTGAAGCTGCGCGCTTACGATCTCAATATGAGCTAGAGGAAGCAATGTTAAAGTCATGTACACGGCTACTTCTGACAGAGATCAAGGGCTCTGTTAGTGCGTATAGTATAATGATGACTTATCAATCTACGCCAACGGCTAACACCGCGATTCACGAAGATTCCATGTTTGAGTCGTATTAGACTTCGTGTCGTAGTGCCGATCCCATTGACCATTCATATCTTACGCTTTTAACTTCATCCGATTCCATTAATTGCTTTTGAAACCAAGCCCCTTGGAAAGATGACACTATTTCAATCGTCCCCCCCCCCGATAACACTCCCCTGACTGTATAACCACCACAGACCAAGTGTATCTAAATCTCAAGCCATGTCCGACAATAACCTCGAAGTCGCTGGATTGAAAATAGTCAAATGCTATATCTGCTCTCACTCCAATGCCTATCGTGACGAAGCGGCGCTCAGGGAACAACAACGGGACTATCATCGCTTCAGATACAGAGGCGGCGCCAGATCAAAGCAAGGCGAGGAGGTCATAAAGCCATTCAAATGCGAGCTCTGTAGCCAGTCATTCAGACTAGAGCACTCTCTGAGACAACACCATGAGACCAAGCATGCCTCAGAATCCACTGAAGGTGCAGAGCCAGGCCCGCCGTCACCAAACCCAGCTATCGACGACAGCGAATTCCTCAGCCAACTGAGCAGCCTGAATCAGGACATTAAGAATTGGGAATCTAACACGAACCTATTCAGTTGTCTTTTTTGCAACAAGCCCTTCAACAACCAACCAACATGCACTTGATCTTCATACGAAACACAGGCATGGTATCGAGCCACAGGAGATATACAATAAAGAAGGCCAGAAGCAGAAAAATTTCAAATGCAAATTCTGCAACAAGTCTTTCGTTTACCAATACTCACTATCAGACCATCATAGGGACAAACATGCTTCTGAGAAGATAGATGAATCTATTCAGAGCGTGACCACAAATGGATCCAGTCAACCCACGGAAGACAGCCCAAAGAGAAAGGATGAGCATCCCCTCGCAGCCAAAGTCCACGAGTGCATGCCATGCAACAAGGTCTTTGGTTCTAGGGCTGCACTTGCACAGCATGAAGAAGCCAAGCACCCCATGCAATCGACAGACCATGAAGAGATAAACGGTGGAAATGAGGGGGCTGCAGCTGAGGAGGCGAGCGTCGAGGATCCCATCAAAAAGCCAGACAAGAAACCCACAGAGAGACTGGTGGCAGATCTTCCTCCACCAACATTCAAGTGCAGTGACTGCGAAGAGGCGTTTTACTTTGCTGTTATGCTCACCGAGCACGAGAAAAAGCTCGGCCATGTGTCGCCAGTAACAAGCAAGAAGCCCACAGATACAGGGGCATCAGGACCTCCGCCACCAACCATCAAGTGCGAGGACTGCAACGAGGCCTTTTACTATCAAGCTATGCTTGTTAAGCATCTCGAAAAGGCCGGTCATGGCCTATGGAAAGGAACAAAGAAAAAGGCCGGGGAACCAGTTCCACCACCCCAACATAAGTGCGAGGAATGCAACGAGGCTTTTTACTACATTGGTAAGCTTTATGACCATCAAGAAAGACTTGGCCATGGCAAACGGGAAGCGGAGAAGAGCAAGTCGGCTGAGAAGCCAATGACAGAGGACAAGGAAGAAAGAGCCAGCGTTTCAGTGTACAAATGCACCGACTGCGGCAGGCTATATCGCGATTCGGACCGGTTTCTGGACCATATGGATCATAACCATGGGCGCCATCCCAACCCCCCCCCCCCAAAGATGTACTACTAAGGTGGCCCCAGAAGAGGCTGATGCTCCCTTCAAGAAGGTTACGGCAGGATTC
>JACCKW010000913.1:0-17238 GCA_013623355.1 Fusarium bactridioides | reverse complement strand
CCGCCCGACTGTCGCGAATTGCGACGAATGTTTCCACTTCCTGGAGGTCCCATCTTCTTTTTCCAGCGCAGCTTTGTTTGATCTATACCAATGCTACGCTACTAGTCTGAATGGGTTGTTATTCCAGTTCCCCCACCGTTTTTATATGAATATATATCTCGCTAGCTGGCTATCATGGCATTGTACGGAGTAGGTAGCGTGTTCTTTTTTTTGGTAAATATGCCTGGAGGGATACATGTTTTCTAGCAAATGCTTATTATATCCATATACCAATTGATTGATGATCTAATCTGTATGTGCTTGATTGACCGTAGGCAATTTCATTTTGATGTGCCATATATTAAAGCCAGAGCATAGGTGACTAACTGGTTCCGTTTCTCAGACGCCAACTGCTTAACCACTGTACCTTCTGGTCGATGCCTGGTATTCATTGGTACCGATGTAAACTGGGCCAGGCATAAAGTTACAATAGTCTACGTCTTGAACACCTTTCCATGGTCGCCAGCCAATGGTTCTCTCACGCCAAGTTTGATTTACAGAATCACATGTCAGCTCACATCAGATCATCCCCGAACAAAAAGGGTAGGGCCTTGTGAGCAACCATAAAGTGGCCCGGAGCCAAGTTCCATTGTCGTTCAAAATTCCTTTCAAGATATCATGAAGCCAACGCCGCGAAAGTAATTACAGACACTGAAAACAAACCCGCGTCAAAAGTCGACACACACGTCTTTCCATCTTCTCTCTTGGTATCCATTCTTTCGACTTTCAAACCAGATGTTCGACCATTAAATCTTCTCACCTATTCCATCGTTAATCACGAGCCGGTGCTCTTGAGGGTTGCAGCGATATCCTTCTTGAAGTGTTCGGTGATCTTGCGTCGGTTCAGCTTCTGAGTAGCGGTGAGAAGTCCCTGGGAGTAAACGAATTAGTGAAACTTCTAGCCAGCCAGCGATTAGGATTGTCCTTACGTTATCCGATGTCCACTCTTCGTCAGTGATTAAAACGCCACTGACAATCTCAATACTGCTCAAGCCAGCACGTTTTGCAGCACCCTGGAGATCCTTGAGAACAAAGCTGACCATCTTGGGGTTGGTGTGAACAGTGTGGAGGTTATGCTCATCAATACCCAGCTCCTTGGCCTTATCGTGCAAGACTTTCTCGTTCGGCATAATAATGGCAATAGGGCGTGAGTGTTCGGGATCGGCGTGGACCATGACGTTGGCCACAGACTGGACACCACGGTACACAGACTCGAGCTTCTCGAGGGCAATGTATTCACCGCCCTGCATCTTGACGAGATTCTTGACGCGGTCAAAGACTCGAAGGTGGCCCTGAGCATTGAATTCTCCGATATCGCCAGTCTTGAACCAGCCGTCAGGAGTCAGGGCCTTTTCTGTCTCCTCGGGGTTGTTCCAGTATTTAGTCATCACTGGCAAACCCTTGATCCAGATCTCGCCTTGTGGAACCTTGGCTTCAGTTGAGTAGCCCAGCTCAGGAAGTGCAACAAGCTTGACCTCGCAAGCGCAAGGGGTAGGACCAATGGCATCGGGGGAGAACTCAAGTGGGCAGCCCAGAGAGCCATTGGCGCAGGTCTCAGTGAGGCCATAACCAGCCAACATGGGAGCAACGACCAACGAAATGAAGTTCTTTGTACCATCGGAAATACCACTGGCGCCATTCATGGTGAAGCGCATACGACCACCGGTCAGTTCACGGACTTTGCCAAACACGATGCTGTCAAACAAGCTTGCCAGAGGCAGCTTGTTCTTGGAGGCGAATGCCTTCCAGTTGTATGCGCCCCAGAATAGGTTCTTAAGGAGAGGACTGGCAGCCTCGAGCTTGGCTGTGATACCCTTCCTCACAGTCTCCCAAATTTGGGGGACGCCTACCATGACAGTGGGCTTGAACTCGCGCATATCACCAGCGCAGTTCTTCATTGATGCATCAGAAAGTGTTCGCGGGTTGCCATATCCAAGAGTTCCTCCAATGTACATAACGAGATTTTCGAGGGCCATTTCGAAGATATGAGCGAGAGGTAAGAAGGCAAGAATACATTCCTTGTCACTAACGCATTCTTCAACACAGGTGTACAAGCTGGTGACTAAGAAGGAACGAATTAGTAAGATGGTGCAACGTGGTACAAATCAGCTCACCTCCGGCAATTAGAGCTTCGTGGGTGATGCAGGCACCCTTGGGCAGACCAGTGGAACCAGAAGTGTACATGATACAGTAAAGGTCGGATGGCTTAGCCGGGTTCGGCTCAACGGGGTTATCTTCACCGAGCTGACGAAGTTCCTCCAGAGTAATGATCTTAAGATCAGGATGATCGGCCCTGAAGGCCTCGAGCTCACCTCCCTTGGCGAAGATCGTTCGGTCGTTGACGATGACGGTTTTGACGGAAGACTTCTTGATAGGCTCTGAAGCTGTCTTGAGGAGTTGCGAATCGACATACATGGCACTACATTCGGTCTGAACGAGAGAGTGCTCGACACCACTGGGACCAAGTGTATCGTAGGCGGTAACGATCGAGATGGACTGTGAGGCAGCTGCGTGGGAAGTAGAGATCCAACCGATGCTTCACGCCGCGGATTCAAAAATCAGTGCTTGAATACAGGGCTAGTCAATCAATGCTGTACATACCTGGTGGTACCGAAAAAGTGAAGCTTGTCGTCACTGGTCAAGCCCAGCTTCCGTAGACCGGAGCCGATTTGCAGAACGCGCTCGAGGTACTGTTGGTAGGTCAAGTAATCAAAGCCAGTCAGCTCGAAGTAGGACCACTCTTTCTCAACTTCCTGAATCTCGCCATCGATGTTTTTCTTGACCTTCTTCTTCTCAGTGTGCATGTTGATGAGCTTGCGGGCACCGACAGCATGATGGTTGGGGTAGAGTCGAGCGCTGCGCTCGACGACCTGGAAGACGGTCCTGGCATCGGGAGCAGGATAAGTGACGAGGCCGTCCTTGGCCTTGGGGTGACGTCGAGGAATGGTTTCGCCGGGGACCTTCTCGTAGCCAGGAGCTTCGATGGTGAAAGGGGGCTTGTGCACCTGGTGCAGCGGCATCATGCCCGTTGTCCAGTCAGTCATCTTGAATGCGCGGTAGCCACGGAGTAGACGAGGAAGCTGATGAAGGTTGAGGTTGAGGCTGAGGTTTAGGTGATGATTTAGGTGAAGGAGGACAGCTTCACAGAATGGCCTGCGATGACGACAGTGGGGGTTAAGAGTGAGGGTACCGTTGAGAGTGAGGAGAAAAAGGGAAAGAAGGATGAAGGGGGAGACTGGTGGAATTAATGTGAGGAAGGGTCGGGAAGCGAAGCCACGGACGGAGACGACGTAGGAGAGAGCAGCGCGGGCGTGGAGAAGGAGATACTGCATCTGGTTGGCACACACTAACTTTTGGCTGCCTTAATATTAACCTAAGCAATTGGAGCAACAGAACACACACACAGTCATAGTCACAACGGGAGAGCTAGAGTGAGCAAGCAACCTACGTACGTAGAGGCGCTTGCTGCAGGAGCAGGGAGGTACACTGAATGGTACAGTACCGTCCACAGCCCGGGCCAGGTCGAGGTGGAGATCGTACAGGGTTTCAGCAGCTCAAAGTACCTCCAAGTATCCTAGGTAAGCTCGGTTGATTCAATGTCCTCTGTCGTGCTTATCTTAGCATCTACCTACTTACTTAGGTAAGTACCTAGGTATTCAAGCACAGGCTTGGCTGAACAAATATTTGCATTGGTTCACTCTTCTCTATATACCTAGGCATGCTTTACCTTGGCTTGCCATACCGAGCTTCCCTTTGTGTCCTGCAGACTGAAAAGAATAGGAGCTACCTAATGCTGGAATATGACAAAGATTTTTGAGATTTTTTTTTTGCAGCGGGCTGATAGATACCTTGTTCAAGATGGGGATCAAAAAGCCGAGCCCTTGACAGACAACAATGATCAAAGTAAGTGGTGGTTCGCGTGAATATAATAAGCCTCGGTGGGATCTGATTCCTACCTAATAAGCCACTAAGAAAATACTTTCAAAGCCTCTTGGGAGTTGAAAGGCTGATGCCACTGAAAAAGAGACAAGTGTCACATAATCTCTCCATATAGACTTTCCACATGAAATCCAGTTCACATGAGAAAAGGTGGTGAATACCTTATGCTGTCGAAAATTAGACCTGCCGAGATATTCGTACATAAATCAAAGTCTTGCAGCAATTTCGGAAAATATAGGTACGCAAGTACAAAAAGATACAGATGGGGTCCAGAGCAGTATACCCCTTCGGGCTTAGCATGGATAGCTTCAGGGAAGCTCCAAGACGCTAAATCTGCTGGGGAAACAGAGGGCGGGAGGTCTTGATTGCGTCACAAATGGAGTCTTCGTAATTGTGCTGGCAGGTTTGCGACACAAACGACCGAGAAGAAATTCAAGACAGCCCGCCCAGTGAATAGAATGGCAAGGCATGAATGGCAAAAAATGGTCGTCATCACTATCAGAGCTCTCGGCTTCTTCGGCGCAACCATTGGTCCAGCGTCATTAATGCTACAGGTGGCAGATCCTGAAGCCAGCGCTCAGTGCTCCCCAGATCCTTGTTGAATCACCGGATCTCGAAAGTCTGTTGCTGGCTTGGCCGTTACGTTGAGGCTTGCCCCATTCCCAGTCTATCACTCACCATCTGTATGTAACAGCCAGTAGCCGAACCTCTCGCTCGCCCGTACCATCCGGCGAACACTCATTGTCAGCAGCTGTACTCCGTAAGCACTTTGTTATTGTTGTACCGACTACCGACGTACAAGAATAATATCTGTACACCTTTCCATAGGTAGCCGAAGGAGCAGGACAAGAATACACAGAGTCTAATATGGCCGTGCCGCGAACGCACTGCAAAGCCAAGATTGACCTCCAACAACCAACATAACCCGTCGCATACCTTATGTAGAAACAGATCGGTACTTGGACATGTACCTCTACAGTACAGTACTGCTAGGATCAGCGACAGGATGCTGTGCCTTACACTGCTTTTAGCACTATAAACGCCACACTTAAATCATTTTCGAACTAGGTACGGAGTATGGAGAACTGAAGATGGCATGTCTCCAGCTCAAAGGTCTTCTGACCCAGAGGGGCCAAAGACACCCATGCAACCCCCAAAAAGTCAATATGTTCCAAAACAAGGGAAAGCTGTCATGTTTTCGAACCAGGTCCCCCAACACTCTGGGCACTTACACAGCGGTTTGCCTCATTGGGAGGCACCGGACATGTCGTTGGGCTGCCAGCGACACCCGTGCCTCGAACGCAATCATGTTTGACAAGAAATGCATGTAGGACCAAAAAAGCCACAGAAACTTCAATCATTTCTTTGATTCCAGATTCATCAAGACGCATATCAGATCTACCGTTAGGACCCCGCTGGCCGGATCTCCCTCCGCTGCTCCCCCGGACTCTTGAATGCTGGGCAGAGAAACAGGCTCAGGGAGTGCCTTGCAGATGGGACCAATCGCCGAGTTGACATTGGCTGTGGGCGCTGAGTCTCCTCTCTGATGCTGGTCAATCAGCTGTGTTACGTTCCGCTGACCTAAACCAACCGAGGTGAATGTTATGTTTGTTACAGGTCCCGTCGCGTGGCATGTGTCAATGGGCTCGCCCTTAGTTAACCTACAGGGTGTGTACAGGTCTTTCGTAAAGAACCAACAACTTATGTTTCCGTATATGTATCTACTCAGCTACTGTACAGGCTTGAAATCATTCATGCACTGCCACTCTGGGTTTCTCTTGGCGTCTAAACTTGTGTGCATACAGACGCCACCATTTGGGAGCCAAGCATTTACTAGGTTGCTGCTAGGTTACCCCATAGTCTATTCAAGCTCGTTCGTAGCCAAGACCTGGCAATGGTCAGGTGTTGTGTACTGGTGAGGGGGGGACGTGACTGTTTAAGGAATATACCTTGTTAAAGACAGTAGTAACTATCTTTTCAGACTATGTACATTACGAGACCTTCAGAATCCCGGCAAACTCAGGATCAGTTTGGGACTGTGAACGTATGTATCTACTTGCAGGCCCCACGGGCTGTCACCATAGTCCACCAGTGTAACCCAATCCTTCAATCCTTTAAACTACTATACCTTAGTAGCTAGCTGAGATGTTTGTGTGATATGGACAGACAAGTGACATGTCCGTCACCGAACGGAACACAGCTCAAGAAGCCGGAAGGTTCCTCTTAGGTAAGAACCCATATGCCCAAGAAGACCAAGAACAAACAATGCCGAGCCTCAGGACCAGCAGCGGAAACACGGCTTTCTTGATTGAAACCCGAGCAGCCCGCGATAGAAAAGTCAAACTATATGAGTATCACCTGAAGCAATTGAACTGCCACTTCCGAGCAAGACCTGACATGCATCAAATATGATACTCGTACTCTATATGGTGAGGGGGATTTGTAGAGCTGGAAGTCTGTAGAAACGTATCAAGGGGCTTGTTACTGACGATTCAGAAATTGGCAGATGGAATGGTCCAGGCCAAAGAGTGCCTAAGCATGTAATTTGGCCATGGTAGATTCCGCTTTGACAAGTCAAGCTTTGTTGAGCCAAGTTAGATGACGGTGGCTGTTGATAGCGACATGAATAAAATGACAAGCAATGCTCTATTTCGGCAGTTGAAGGTCGGTCGTTTTGCCGTTTGATCGATGAATTTAAAGGCAGATACTTCCATCTTTCAATTGCCTATCGATATCACTTACGAAGGCTGCACGTTGCAGAAATCGAATTCCTGTTCCCTGGACCCTGGATTTAGCGTTGCAGATCTGCAACTGGAGTTCTCTCAAGGGGAGAGGGACTCAGGGGTATCAGCGTCAGCTTCCAATGAGCATCAGCTTCTCTCATGCAATCAATTAGTCTATGCAGCCCGACAAAAGCTGAACGAACTGCAGAATGATAACTCTTCAATCTGGCACTGACAGCTCTCATGATAGAAATCACTGCATAATGAGACTCCGAGAACTCGTAATGATTAGGTACCTAGTACGACTCGCTAATCCACGTAGTCAACTAATTACAGCAATCCAATCAATATCTCGCCTACTAGAGACGCGTACCTGTCGTGGCGGGGCTGGCAGATGCTCATTGGCCGCCGTGATTTTGGAATGGCAGTTCAGGGGCATAATGACCCCCAAATTACATTGGAGACGGGGGCTTCACTTGAATATGTACTAACGTAAAGCGAGAGCCTCACCTTTTTGCCTCGCAACTCTATTTGTTTTTCCTCTTCAACGTCGAACCTGTCTCGGATTTCATATTCAAGACCCTCAATCTGATTTGTTTAAAAGTGCAACACACTATAGTAAGCATCAGCTCTGCTCACGATGGTGGTACGCAGAAGTGCTGAGCAGTCAAATGCTTGGCTCAAGCCTGTCGAGGACGATGAAGATGAGGGCTTTCTCACTGTGGCCGAAGATGCCGAAGCCAAAGGAATTCTCGATGATGGCAACAGGTCGACGCTCAACTTGACGACGACTGAACTTCCTGTGTATATGAACATCCACCGGTAAACTTGCCCTTATCCTTACTCCATCTCTGCCTGCAGTTCAGAACTGCATGTTCTTGGTGAGCCATTGTATAAGCTCGCCAAGAATCATAACACGCCCATCATGAGGAGTCAGCGTGCTAACTCTCCTTGAGTGTAGAGTCCGACGGTTAGTTCTTGCGAGTATCGGTAAGTCTCATCCCAAGTCGTGCATAAACAATGAATTCTAATATGCATCAGATGATCCCTATACTATGGAGCACTTCAGAGATCCCAAGATGAACGCTCTAGTCGTGAGGCCTCTGGTCGAAAGACTCTATAATCCAGATGATATCTCAGTCGGTGAGTTTGAAGTGCAGAGTCTCGCCTGGGAGTCTTCTCTGACTCCTCCCCACCAGTTTATTGCTTGTTAGCGAACCGTGTATCCTTCCTAAGAGAGCAGTCTAAGGAGGTTCATCAGAGTGTCAACCAGGCGCGTGCAATTCTTTGTGAGCTGCTCGCTAGTCGTGTCCTGCGCCGCTTCCATGAGGACAACCCAGGACCACAAGGTCTTTTGCTGCTCTCGCACATCCTCGTTGAGGGCTTCGATCCATTCCAAGGAGCCCCTAGTCACATGGAGCGTCCAGCTAACCGCCCCCAATGGCCTGGAGCTGGTGATGCTTCTGGCTCCGAGAGAAAGGTCACGGCTCTTGAGTTGGCAATTGTCTCTGAAAGCAAGTTCTTCATCAGCTCTGCAGCCTGTCAACGAGCTGTCGATGCAGTCCATAACGGTCAAATCATTTACACGCCCCTTTCATTTATGGATTTCCTTCCGGATCACTATAAACGACGGCCTATCTCTCTTTACGACCCTCGGACGGCACCTCTTCTCAACCACCACCGTCTTATTGTTCCTCGCAACCGAAATCTCATCGAACTCGTTCATTTTGTCATCTTACTGGTGCTCTACGTCATGACCATGATTTCTCGCCATTCTGAGGTCAATATGTGGGAGTTCGCCTTTTGTATTTACACCTTCGGTTGGCTTCTCGAAAAGATGGCTGCTATTATCGAGCATGGATGGGCAGTTCATGCACAGAACCTATGGGCATTTCTTGACATCACTTTCGCATCCATCTTTGGCGCCTATTTCATTCTCCGCATCTACGACTTTCTCCTCGACCAGCTTCACTCTGGCTATGGGCTACCGATTCTTTGTATTGCAGCACCTGTCATGTTGACCCGGGTTGCTTTCAACCTACTGCCGAACAACCTTGTCTTTATCTCTGTTCACGCCATGATGAAGGACTTTACTGTACTGACCTTCCTTGCCACATGGTGCTTTACCGGCTTTCTGCTCGCGCTGCAGTGGCTTGTTAGTGCTAGCAACGATGGCGACGAGGAATTCAGCTGGTACGTAGTGGGCAAATGGATGCTCTGGATTTGGTTCGGTCTAGATGGTGAGGGTATTGAGGAGTCGGTGCGCTTCCATATCATTCTTGGTCCCGCGTTGATGATTGCCTTTGCGTTCCTGGGCAACACGTTGTTTCTGACCATTCTCATTGCCATGCTCACAAACACCTTCTCCAAGATCGTGGCCGACGAAACGGCCGAGATCCAGTTTCGACGCGCTGTTTTGACTTTCGAGGGCGTTAAGAGTGATTCCATCTTTGCCTACCCCCCTCCCTTCAATATTTTGGCTCTGATGGTGCTCCTACCCCTGAAGCTTGTCACCACCGCTCGAATCTTCCACATTGTCAACGTGGCCCTTATTCGAACTCTCAATATGCCAACTCTCCTCCTCATTAGCTTTGTGGAGCGTCGCCGTCTTTGGATGCAGTCCAGGCGTGCTTCTGGCAAGCGATCTAAGTGGCAGTTCACATCTCTGTCACCCCATAATGATGTCCAGGCAGTCTTCAAGTCGATTCCACCTACTGAGATTTCTGACATCATCGATCAACTCGACCCGTTGGGTGAAGTCCCGATTCTTGAGGACGATCTGATGCCTACGATGGCGGGTGACAACCCTCAGTCGAAGCTGAGAAGATGGAGAATGTTGCAACGAGAGGGGCATCGCCGAACAGACGATACGGATGCGTGGAGTAGCTCAAGCAGCATAAAGAACGAGTAGACTATCGAAGTTACAAGTACAGCATTAATTGCATTGCATTGCACCGGCGAAAGGAGTTTATTTTTGGTTGGTTATATGGGTGGGAGGAATTTTCCAACTTTTACAGCAAGACAAGAATTATATATAGAAAGAGTAGATGAACTACCTAACTGTACCTTGTAATCCGAGACTTTTAAGCTCTTCAACCAGTTCTGCCCCTAAGGTACTTTGCATTTTTATAAGAAATGAAATGGAACAGCCCGGCCAGCGCACTTTGATGCAAGTCATGAAACATTGTAATCATAACAAGAGAAGCCAACTCAGACGATCTTTGTTATGAAGATAGGATAGAAATACTTGTATCATCAGCATCAAAATATGCATGTTGCCTAGGTACCTTATGGAAATCCATCATTGTTTCGCTTCAGGTCAAGTAAGTACTACATACAGTATAAGCAGGAGTGAAGCTGCCATGTATTTGGAGGACCCACTCAAGCTGTTGGCCCCGCGGTCATGGGTGCTAAAGTAAGGCAAGGTAGAGAAGCCCGAAACTTTTATAGACAAACATCACCATCACCAACGCGACTATAACAAAGAACAGCAATTGGATACCTTTTTAATATATCCAAAACGTTATTAATTACATACACACACACGATACGATACGGAACGAAGAGAGGCACCTGAAATCTAACTCATCATGGCACACGGCGACGACCAACCGCTGTCTATACGACCATCTCCCGTCGCCGATCGCAAACCTCAGAACATTGCAGAGTTTATTGCTCGCGCCAACGCGCAATCTGGCGGTTTCAGAGCTATAAATGAGGCCAAGCTAAGAGAAGAGCTTGCCCGGGAGGAAGCGGAGTATGGGGATGCGCTGGACAGAGATGTTGATATGGCCGATGGGGACCAAGACGAGGAGGAGGAGGAGGAGGAGGATGCGCCGAGAGACCTCCAGGAAGTGCGCATGGAAATTCTAAAGAATCTTGAGTATGAAAGCCCGCGTCGGTCCAGAGAATTGGCCGATATATCTATCCTACAACATGATCATAAACTAACATCTCTCCTCAGCGCCGCAGGAAACACAGCTCTTCTTACCCTCGACTTCCTCTCCCTCCTCATCTCGAAACAGAACCCTACACAAGCTGGCGTCACTCTCTCACAAGGCCTACGCGACATGGTTGGCATCGGTACATTGGGCACCGACAGGCTTGATAACCCACCCGTGACTCCAGCCAAAGTACAAGAACAGGAGAACATAGCATTAGGTATGGCACTCATACAGACGAACAAAGCACGGGATGCTGCCGAAGCTGCTAGTGCGTTCTTGGAAAAAGAAGTTACGGTTGAGGGTAAGTACTGGGAGGAGATTACAGCAGTTCAGAAGTCCGGGTGGTCCATATCCAGAGTGCCCCAAGAAAGGCACACACTTGGTGTTCGATTCGGTTTCTCAGAAGGTATGCCTGCATCATTTGACAGGCTTGACAGCGCACGACCGTGCTAACATGACCAATAGCTGCACCCGAGTACAGGAATAGTCTCGCACCTATGAGGCGAGGCAATGATGGGGCAGTTCAGCTTGATTGTGGCCGGCTGGGAGGAGTATCTGAGCGAGTTGTTGTGACATATGAAAGAGATGGTCAAGTTACCGGTCGCTCTGCTTTACCAGCTGAGACGGCTGCTGACGCTCCCTTGGAAGAGCGTGTTCTTGAAGCCCGAAATACCATCTTCTCACAAGAGCTATGGCACGAACTGACACGCGAAGCTCGCTCCCTTGCAGCATACGATGTCAAGCCATACGACTCCCGCCTCATCTGCGATATTGATCCAGCATCCAAATCAAGGGTCATCTTAGAACTGGTGCCGCTTGGCCCTCTGGCTTCTTCAGATGATGATCTCCCTGATAACCAAATCGCCGAGACGATATCCCTTGCGCTGCATACCCTCCTTAGCTACGCTCATCGACAGAACGAGCTCACGAGAACTCGCCCCATTCCGCCTCACATCCCACGATCGAGAGGCCAGCAAACACATGCTCTTCTACGTCCTATAATTGCTCGCCTCATGCACCTCCACAACGTCCAAGTCGTTACCAAGCACATTGGCGTCCTCGTTCAGTCTCTTCAGCGCGCTGGCTTCCCGTCACGTTTCGTCCTCAGCACAACCCCTATTTCTCTCACCGACTCAGATCCCGCCAATCGGGGACCCAACCAACTTGCATCGTCGCAGAACATGATCCGGAATATGCTTCAGCCCATTGAGTTCAACATCAAACTAACCATTCTTCCCAATGTCAGCTTCACTGTCCGCGGCCGGACATTCCTCATGCCCGTTACAGCGACTTATTACTATGTAATCACTCCCCCGAATTCACCTCTTTCGGCTGCATGTGCACCATATCGGGAAGGATATCCAGACGCAAATGCACTGGCCGACTACCTCGGCACTGCTACCACTCGCCTTCTCGTCGAGCACTACCTCGCTATTCTCCCCTCGCCATGGTCCAAAGGCATACAGGGCAATGCAATTCTCAACGCCAAGAACGAGGATTGTCGGATGGTCTTCACAGTCACGGAAGAGCCGGCCCTCCACCTAAAGAGCACGTCCATCGTTGACGGCCAACTCGTGTCCCAGGAATGGACATGGTCAGACGACGTTACCAAAATACATGCTCAGGACATCATAGATACCGAGGTTTCCAAACTGACCCTCTAAGACTTGGTCGCTTCCGGCTGAGAGGGTAGGAGACGAAGGCGGACAGGACATACCCAGCTTTTGATGGTGCCCGAGAGCGTTCGTTACACGGGCTGTGGTGTAGTATAGAGACTGGACGTATCTATTTACGAAGCAGCGAGTAGTCTTTGTGTATTCTGGTTCACACCATGCATACAATACAGACACGCCCGTTCTCACCCCCCAGCCGGAAACAATGTGATATATGCCGAAATCATTTCTCTAACATTTAACATGGTTCATCTACGGATTGTTCGCCTCAGTGCAACATGCACGCCGCCTGCAATCAACAGTGACCAAACATCTGCGAAGCGTTTTCCTTGAGTTCACACTCCAAAATATCCCATGGGGAATCCTTTTCCATATCCCGTTGCTCACATGATCGCATCGAGGAAATTCCTGCGTCGAATTGACGCCGCGAGGTGGTTGTTCGGCTCCCCCGATGTTGAGGTCTCAGCCCTGTAACTGTCATAACTCGTCCACGTCTGAAAAAGCAAGCCGTACCCGTAATACCGTACAATGCGGTAATTGATACCGTGACAGACGGCTTTTGGCCGGAAAACATATATTAGCGGCTGAATCCGAAAAGATTCTTGAGGTCGTTGATGCTAAGACGACCAATCTTGCTGCCTGCAGTCTCGTCCAGTGCAGCCTCCACCATCTCTTTTTTCTGGTTTTGCAATTCTACGATTCGGTCTTCGACAGTCTCCTTGGTCAAAATGCGATACACCTTCACCTCCTGTTGTTGCCCAATTCGATAGGCTCGATCAACTGCCTGCATCTCGATGTATGGATTCCAGAAAGGGTCCATGATTATCACACGAGATGCAGCGGTAAGGTTCAGGCCTGCATTTCCAGCTCGGAGGGAAACTAGCATAACCTTGGTGTCCTTTCGCTCGCGGAAATTCTGAGCTGCAACGTTGCGAAGAGTTGCTGACATTGAACCATCATATCTCTCTGGCTTAGCCATCTTCTCATGTGACATGGCAACCTGTAGCAGATCCAATAGCAGGGTCCACTGAGAAAAGATGATGGTCTTCTCGCCGGTTTCCTCGATCTTCTTGATGAGATTCATGCATTCTGTGACCTTGGCGGCGGGTTCCCAAGTCTTGCGCAGATATCGCATATACTTTTTGAACGCCTCGCGGTTCTTGTAAGCCTCCTTTCGCAGTGTCTTAAGCATGGCAGGCTTGACATCCAACGACTTCCCCTTCCCCTTGTCCTTCCGTTTCCCCTTTCCTTTGCTCTGTTTCTTGACCGATACCTTTTCGTCCTCATCCGGAAATTCGTCGTTAACGATGAAACCTTTGAGATTGCCCTTTTTGTCTACCTCATCATCTGACTCGTAGACTGACTCTGACTCTGTTTCTGAGTCGTCGCCCGCGTCAGATTCATCGGCAGCTGGTTCAGTACTGGATTCTTTCTTGACGGTTTCCGGCATGTGCACCTCACGAAAGGTTTCGTAGGAAAAACACTTGGCAGGGTCGAATTGGCCGCGACAGACGGGGCACTTAGCCCGGCTGCTTTCATTTCCTTCCTGCAAATTAACCGCAGAAGCGCTTTCAACAATCTTAACAAGGCATTCACTGCAGCTATCATGGCCGCAGGGAATAAAAAAGCTGGGGCATTGAATGGCATCATAGCAGATAGGGCATTCGAACCCCTCAACCTCCTTGATCCTATCCACTATAGCTTGATCCAATTCTTTGACCAGCTGTTGTTTTTCTTCATCCGGGATAGACGAAGAGGCGGCCTCGTCGACATCCAGATTGAGATGTGGATGGCAACAAGCCTGGCGCAAGCGAAGCAAGAGAACAAGAATGTTGGAGTAGTTCCTGCTGACCGTCCCCTCACGAAGATATTTGCTGAACTGGACCCTGGCATGCTTCTCAAGCTGCGAATAGAAATCGCGCTCCTCGGGTGACAATTCGGCATAGATGATTTCTTCCGTCTTCTCAGGGAGCACAAGGATAGGCTTACCGTTGAGTTTTGAGCTTTTCTTACGTCGGAGCATGATGGCTTTGAGAAGTGCTTGTAGCTGTTCCATGGCACTGTGTTTGGGGTCTCCTTTGCGGCCAAATAGAACACCGAATCCCTGACTGACTATTAGCGACAAAATGTTATTGAAGGCTGATTGGCATACCTGTTGGAACTTTTCCCACTGCGAGTACGGTTTGATCTTCAGGAACCTGACAAGAGAGTACAGTTCTATGATTCCATTCATCATGGGCGTTCCTGTCAGACACCATCGGTGGATCGAATTCAGTTGGGTGCAAGCTTTGGCACCCTTTGTGTCTTTGTTCTTAATGCATTGTGCCTCGTCAAGAATGACACGGTAAAAATTGGCCTTGGGGTGTAGAAGTGATAGTTTGGAACTGATGGTCATGTCATTCCAGTTGAGGACTACTCCCCTTTCTTTATGATCCTCCACAATCTTTTCAACTCGCTTGAACTCTTGTGCCACCGTACCATATGTTGTCAGCACCACGTCGTATCTAAGTAACTCATCAATCGAGGCCTTTTTGCCGTGATGAATATATACTGAGAGCCGGTGCGTTGGTTTGGTCTTCGTAGCAATTTCTTCCTCCCATTGACGTAGGAGAGCCACGGGGGCGACGATGAGGTTTGTCTAACATCTTAGTACACTAACTTGTTTGTCAATCGGAGATACGCACCTTTGGCCTTGTGGGTGCCCGTCGGTCCAAGAGGAGCGAAAGTGTTGAAATGGTCTTGCCAAGACCCATGTCGTCAGCAAGAATACCACCTTTGTTTGTCCCTGATTCCATCTTTTTCATCCAGGCTAGAGCAATGTCCTGATGGGGATACAGGGGTCTCTTCAACCCTTCTGGTGCCTTGCCTAGACCTGCTTTGGGAAGATCCATATCAGCAGAGATATTTTTCAAGAGAGCATCAAGTTCTCCTTGGTCTAGCCGGGGCGTATGGAAACTGTCCGCTTCTCTCGCGAAACTCATCAGCTGAGGGTTTATTGGCCTGCCATCGGCATCTAGCCCGCTCACGAAGTCAAGTCCGCTACTCCATCTGGTCAAATCGGCGAGTCCTGAGAAGTTTGTTGAAGAACCGGGTGAGCTGTAATTGTTAGGCCAGACGCCAGCAGGAGGCGCACCAGGATGACGCCTAGTCAGGTCTGGGTAGTTCATGCCGGAAGCCAGGATTGGACGACCAGAAGGAGTTGGTGGTTGGCGAGTAACAGATCCTGCGAAAATAAGATCGGGGTCGTCCTTGATGGCATTATGGTTTGAGGATGCTGCCACAGGGATGTACTGAGGGACCATTTGCCTTTGGGGTATGTTGAAAGCTGGCCCGGCGTCTGAGGAATCATCCCAGCGCGCATCATAAGCACCAGGGATCCAAAAGAGGTCGTCATCTGCGTCATCAAGCGGGGTAGAAAGGGCAGGCTGACTGTTCATGAGTCGTGTAAAGGCGTTATTTTGAGAAGATTGTGAGCCTGAAGGTTGATTGGAAGGGCCTTGACTCGAAAGTTGTCTCGCGAGCTGTTGGTCTGCCCATTCCTGCTTCTGTCTCTCTTCCGCCTTGAGCTGTTCAGCGATGAAGTCGGACTCTATGTCATCATCGCCCCTGGTGTTCTTCCGTCAGCAGTGAACGAGACAATAACATGATCAAGCAGCTTTACCCAGTAAGGTCTATGAAATCAATATGGTCGTCAGCATTGCCGTAGGCCATGTCAGTCGAGAAGGTATGATCTTCTGGGGAAATGCGGCGTGTCTTCGCATGATTGTCATGGAAGGAGAGGCGAGCTGAGTCGGCACCCCTTTTTCGATCAGGTAAACGCCAGACACCGTGTCGTGATGGAGACTGCATGGCTTTTGATGCTTCAGGCTCACCATCCTCTGGAGAAAGGTCAGCTTGGTGCTCTTGGCGGTAGGACTATAGAGTGATGGAATCAGGGATTGGAAAGCGACACATGAAGTTAGAAGATCCAGTTAGAAGAGCTTGGGTGCTAAAGATATGACATGGGCAATAAAGAAGAAATCACATATGGAATATGGAGTAGTTTTCAAGGGCTTCGTACCTAGAGTTGATGATCTAGGGAATCGATCTTTGGGGACGTGGTGATGAGATTCACCAGCTGCAAGTGATATGTATTAGACAACGAGAAGCAATGCCGCTAGTTTTATGCTGAAGGGTGGAACATACTAGTAGTAGTAGGCTCCTTCTTCAGTTTCAAGGTTTGAAGAAGCTTCTTGAGGCGGACGATCTCCGAGTGAGCCTCTTGTCTCATATCCTCAGCCCCATCATACGTTGCCTCCGAGAGGGACTCTAAGACAACCCTCTGCACTGTCAGCTCCTCCTGGATCTCCTCGACACTCATGGAGGTTGTGTCAGCCATCTTGTGCTGCAGCCTTGAGAAAGGCGAATGAGACAGCGCACAGGCGTAACGACAGCATTCAAGACCCTCTCGGTCAGCGACAGCGACAGGCCACCGGAGGCAAGGGGCCGCCCATGAATGTTCCAAGGGTACGCAGCAAGACCTCCGGATTGCTTGAGGCGGCAGGGTAGTGGTGACCGGCCTATCAGAATCCCTATCACGATCTCGCGGTACCAGTTAACGCAAGATGAGTCGTGTTAAAGAACGTGATTCTTCGCACGCGCACAAATGAGGATTGCAAGCGGCTGAAGTTTGATGCCGGTTTATTGTAAAGTTTACATTGAATTTTGAGGTGGAGCTCCTTCAGGGACGATTATACCGGGAGTATGGGAAGGAGCTCGCCGCGTCACGCGTTAAGCGATTCACTGGAGTTGAAAGTGGAGGGGGGGGGCCTGAGGAGCTATTGCAGGGAGCAAAAGCCATGGGTTGTGCCTATTGTAGTGGGGGAGGGGCAATCATGGGTGTCAGGCAGTGCTCCCCCACCTTGAAATGGGATGTGACAC
>JACCKW010000912.1:0-42277 GCA_013623355.1 Fusarium bactridioides | reverse complement strand
GGCTTAGATAGACTCTCTTAAAAGGCCTATATAGCTAATTATAGTAGTTTTATACTGTAATTTTCAGTAGTAGCCTCCTTGAAAATTGCCAAGAAAATAGTTGCAAGAGTAAACCCCTGCTTGATATCATGCTCGAGGATATGACGCTGCATGAAATGTAATGGTCATGACAATGGGTTGTCTCGTTTGCGGGGATCTCAGACAGCAATGGAGAACTACAAGCTGGATTGTATTCGAATTGGAATCTGAATCTGAAGTTTGGCAAGACCATTCATCTTTGATGCCATATCGAATCGTCACTCGGTCAAGAATTGAAGAATAACCATGTAAGTCACACGGACGCCGTCTCTTTAAAGAATCCCTAGGTTGGCCTGCCAGAGATCCAAAAGGCGAGCCTAACACCACATTATATCCCCAGAAATTGTAATCTTCAACGTGTAAACCATAAAGCAAGATCTCATATCAAAGCATGCGTATAAAGACGATTACCCGATGCGATCCTCCACACTGCCCCAGTAGACAATGGGCCTAGGCTCAAGCAGGCTCAACTCACTGCCGAAGCTCTTGCGTTCAGCCTCTAGATGCAACAGAGAAGGCTGTCGCGAGATGATGCTGTTAATGGCGACGACGGGGGACGAGCTTGTCGTGCTGACTGAGGAGTAGGAAGCCTGGGTGGAGGTGGAGGCTGATGAGCTGCGACGCAGAGAGTTGCGCAGACGAGAGGATGAGAAACGAAAAGTCATGGTTTCGAAGCGGGAGGTGTGAGCCATTATCTGAAAGGTTTTTCTTCTTCTTCTTCTTTCTCTTCAGAAGAGTCAAGAGTGAATATGCTGTCGCGTACTGGTGAAATATGGTACTGGCGTTAATGATCGTGATGGTCGTTGAGGCAAAAGAGATAACGAGCAACTTGTCCAGCAGTTGTCGTATGATAAACCAGGGTTTTCAATGAGTGAACAAGTTCAAGAGGTAGAAAAGAGAGGCACAGCCTATCAAGTGTTTCTATCAGACTCTTGGTCTTGTCTTGCCAACAAGAAACGAGCGAGCGATGGTCCTTTGGGTAACACAAAGATAAGGTAGACAAAGCAAGCAAGACGAGGGAAAGCAAGAGGAGCCACCTTTACCTTTATCCATCAATTCACTCTCGATAGCGGGCACCAGACCCAGAAAAGAAAGTGGCAGTGTAGAAAAGAGAACCACAGTCCTTAGTCCTTGCATCAGAATGTGTCAGGGGCTCGGAAAGTGGGCGCACGGATCGTTTCAACATCACAACTAGCTAGCGGCTGAAACAGTCGCATTGTCCATCAATTTACTTTGAGTTGGAACGTCACCAGGATTACGAAGCAAGGGTGTTTTGTCGCAGACATCCGTTGATCAGACAAGCGTCAGGTCTTCAGTCTCACACAACCTTGCTCGTACGCATCACCGCATTGGGCCACACAGATGCCGTGCTGTTACCTAAACGTTCTTTGCATGAAAAATGTATGTCTATTTTAAATCTTGATCGACCGAAACTAGATAACGGGGGTGGCCTTGCCTCCCCTTTCCCTTTCGCTCATGTATTGATTGCCCTAGAACGCCGTGCTCAGTTTTGAATTATGCCATGAGTTCTTTTCCTGAATGCAACTTCCATTGACGGATGTGCATGATCGCATTGTTTCACCATCAAAATTGGATGACTCCCCTCTTCCTCACAAGTTCCATGTCAACCGCAGCTCCAACTCCTCCTCCCGCTTGCCCCTCAGTGAAATCCATCGTACCCTTGTGAGCCCCTGTTATGTGTTTGTCGAACGGTGGCGTTGCGGCGAATACTCTCGCCCCAAACCGAGTCGTCAAGCATTCCACGGACTTGCATAGGGCTAATGGGGTCTAAATGATTGCTCTCACGGCCCGAGGGCGCTGACGATCTTGCTTGCGTCGTCGACTGTTGTTGTTGCTCATGTGGATCATCCTCCTCGATCTCAAAACTAAAGACTGATGGTTGCGCCGGTGTTGTGGGCGATGGAGGCGCGGCTCTGGGGAAGCTGAGAGGATGACTCCACGATGTGTCGTGCAACGATAGATCCACAGATCCCAGCCAGTTTCGTGGCTCGCCTGCGTCAACACTCGATGGACGCGAGGCTGGTGAGAGGGGAGATCTCGGCCCTGCTCCACCTGTTTCATCGTCGCTCAGATCGTTCTCAACAAGAATCTCCGGAATGTTCAGCTGTGGCACTGCTGTCATGCGGGCCGAGTGCTTTCGTAGCATGTGTTTCTTGAATTGTCTTGAATAATATCTGTGTTGATGGTGAGTAATTTTCTTTTCCTGGGTTCGGCTATAGATAGCTTACAATGTGTCGAAGAAGCCCAATACTACGCCACGTCGGACTTGGTCGTCTACTCGTTGAAGACGCGCTCGGCGCCTTAAGAACTCTTCGAGTCTTTGCGTTTTTTGTCAGCCTTGGTGTACAGATGTGCGGCGGGTGGGTTAGCTTACTTCAGGCTCTTGTTATCACTGATGATGTTATAGTGAGCAAGAATCATCAAGACACTCGTAAAAGAGATGCCCCTGTCAGGATCTGCGGACACCAAGACCTCCTCGTAGAAAATGTTAAAGCGCCGACGCTGGTGGCGCACCTTTTCCACGTCAATCCTCCTCAGCCGTGCATTGAGTTTGTTCAGGTCAATGCCACTGAATCCGCTGGTTGTCGCGATGGACGAATGATGGGTGAGTTTCACATCGTCCCTTATATCTTCCAGAATAGAGTGAACGCTGTCCTCTGGATCATAAATGCGCATCTGAAAGACGCCTGAAAGTTCGCCAAGAAGACGGGGGAAAGCTGTCTTCGTGATATACCCAGTGCCTGCTGGGTCAACGCTTCGCCAAGCTTCTTTGAACCGTCGAATCTCATCGCGATCAACAACAGCCATGCCACTCGAGCGTTGAAAGACGTAACTGAAGCTCTCGTAGATGAGTGATACAAACAGGTTCACAAAGATATACATACTGACAATGTTCCATGCGATGAACAGAATTCTGGCCCACGATTCGCTACCACAGTCACTGTCGAAGAATCTAGGCTCGTCAACGCAAAGTGGCGGCTCTATGCTGGCATAATCTTCCATGACAGCATTCCACCCTTCACCTAGACTCATTCTGAATAGCAGAATCAGGGCTTTGGGGACGGTTCGGAAATTTATGTTTTCCGCAGTCTCTTCGCCAAATCGTGTCAAACTGAACGCTTGAGTCATAGCAATGGCGAAGACCAGGAAGAATACCAGCCATGTAGCAAGCAAGTTACCAATAACTGTTAGACTAGCAGCAGCCGTTTTGAACAGTTGGTCCAGTGCATCGTTGCGGGGAATGAGGAGGAGTACAATGGCGACCAAAAACACCTTATGTAGCTGAACATAGGTTTCAATCTCAGTGTCTGATATGAGTAAAGCGAGAGTTGAAACAAATGCCCCGAAGACAATGAACAGAGAGTAGAGATCCCACGAGCTTCGTCGGAAACGTACCCAGCCCAAGCCAATGATACGAATTGCAATGTTAGCCGTGTATGCTACGATGAAGGCGAAGAAAACAAAGTCGCGATATCGTGTCCACCACCATGGCTCACTGGCGAATTCCGAGACAAGCACGATCAAATGCAGCACTAGAACAACGGTAATTGTCTGATACCACTTACCCTTCTTCTCGATAGCTCTCTTGTGGCACCATTTCTTCCAGCTCTTCTCAGAATCGTCATAAGAACTCTTTGAAGGTGAAATTTGTCTGAGAATCTTTCGTAATTCGAGCCATGACCGTTGTTCCGCCGTCAAATAAGCGACACCTGTCTGCTCGGTATAATTCCGCATGAAAACAGAAATAAACAGCGTGAGTACGAAGACGGTGGCCAACAGATTGAATACGACAAGGAAGATGGCATTGCCCTCTGACGCTAGGTCTTGGGGCTGCTTCATGCGGCCGGTAATGGCTTGAACAGCAAAAGAGACGTCTGTCCATCCCTCCTGACTAACAATCTGGAAAAGGATAAATAAAGATGCCCCAAAGTCGTCGAAGCTGAAGAAGGGGTTCGCTGCAACACGCGGAGCAAGCATTGGCCAGTCGTCGCTAAACGGCGTGCTCTCGAACTCGCCATAGCAATTATCCATGGTATTAATTCCGTCGCCACCGTCGTTACAAGACAAAAGTAAGCCATTGAAAAGATTGAGACCATAAATGGCAAACGGGATGAGCAGTGACATCGAGACAAACGCGGCCTGAGGAAGCAGTTAGCGAAGAAGACGGTTACAGGTAAGGAGATGGCAACTCACGCCTAGGATTTTCCACCAACCAACGATAATGAGATCGTGAAAGGTGTTTCTAGCGCTGTTGCTAACATTCAGCAGTCGAAGTGCACGAAGCGCCTTGAATGCGCCTATTGCTCTGGAAATAGCGCCGTCATTGATGAGGAGCGTAACAACATTGATCCACAGAGTGACCAAAACGACCGAGTCCATGAATCCCCAGGAACTTCGCAGGTATGCATTTGGGGTCAACAGGAGTCCGTCTGCAATGATCTTGATCGCAGCTTCGACAGTAAACACGATCGCAAAAGCCATGTCTGTCCAGATGTACCAATTCCTAATACTGAACTGATGTTGTTCTTGATACTCCTTTTGATAAAGAGGAGTAGTAACACATGCAAGGACGACCATAGCCACGATTGCTGCGTAAATGAATATCGTAAAAGAGTACCAAAGGAGGGTATCAGGCACTACACCATCAATGCGCTCAATGCCCCGAGAAGGACCAACGACCCGCTGACAAAGCCGACGCAGGCTGTTGTTTGGTGAAAAAATGTACAAGGAGGTATTGTAATTTGGGTACTTCGCAAGATACTCTCGCTGAGCCCTCTTTCGAGTCATAGTGGCAGACATTGCCTGTTCAGCCATTTGTCGAGGATCTGAGGTATGGTTCGCGCCGTCAAACCTCAAGCTTGAATAAAAGGGGTTGGGCTCTTTGTCGCTAAACCACCCTTTCACCCTTCCCCACATGGCAGAGAGACGACCAGGTTTGATCTCACCACCCAACAGCGTAGTTGCGCTTCTAATAGGGGCATGGTGCAGCCGGTCCTCCTCAGGTTTAGGATTCATTTGATCATCTAGAAACTCGCGGACCACGGCGTCCTTGAGAAGCATCTCGACTGTTGCTGGCCCGTAGTCGAGGGGATCCTTATTTTTTCGATGTTTGGGCAGGCCGAAGATTGTAGAAAGGGCCAGGTTGCTAGATGAAGCTCCAAGGTCTCGCCTCTGAAGAAAAGCCTTGACTTGTTGAAGCCGTTTCTCGTCTTCAGATACATCAAAGTTCTCCTGAATTACAGCAATGAACATGTTGATGAGAATGAAGAAGGCCACAATGAACCAGCCAATGAGGAGAATAGCCCCTATCCATGAGGTATTCTTGTGCCTGGTGTAGGAAGTGACAGTATAAAGAATATCTGTCCAATTCTCACTTGTCAGAACTTGGTACATGCCCAAGAAGGAGTTGTAAATGGTGTAGAACGAGATACGATTGAGCGCGCCATCTTCATGCACGGGAATTTCGCCTCTGAACAATTGCGCAGCAAAAATCGCTACCAAGAATGTCATCAGAAACACAAAGAACATCAGGTTTCCGATACCAGCCGCATTGCCCAAAACGAGAAGAATAAGTTCCCTTGTCACTGGTATTGCTAACACAATACGATAAACTCTCAGGATTTGGAACACCGTCAACCACCAGTATGCTCTGGTATAGCGAATAGGGGGGATTAATATGACGGAAGTCATAATCGCAAGGCCGAGGTCAAAGAGGTTACGCCAACTTTTGTGGAAGTAATTCCAATCAGTCGCAATTCGAAAGATCATCTCGATATCGAGAAGAATGGTAACGATGATCTCTGCAGTGTTGATGAAGCGCTCTCTTCTTGCTGACATGGTTGCGCTGCGGCAGGCCTGGCATAGCAACCCAAAAGTAATAATCAGAATCCACACTGCACGGGTTTTATAGAACATGCGTTGTAGAGAAGATGTTCTGCGAATTCTCTCGTCGGATCGAGCTTGCACCGGCGATTCCTGGCTGACAGTGAATGCACTGGCTTTACTCTCTTCACGAATGACCTGGAAGGATGAGGTAATGACAGCAATCAACAAGTTCGTCAACCACAGCATCATGATCATGATGCCTGCACCAAAAAAGAGAGCGGCCTGGACATAATCCGAGCTCATGGTCATGTACATAAGATCGGAGAAGGTGTTTGCGCTCATGATGACAAACACAAGTTCTAGGGAGTTGAAAATGTTGTCAAAATTGACCGTGCCGTTGTGTGGGTTGGATTGCTGAAGACAAATGGAGCCTCGAGGACATAGAAACCCCTTCCCTTCGTTGGTTCCGTTCATAAGGTCGGTCAAGGACTCTGAATTGTTAAACTTGAGCCAAGGCATGGTTTCGCCTGTTTGGTTGTTCAAATAACCACCACAAAAAGCTTCCTCGTTTGTGTAGGAAGCATCAAGGTCCGAAGGATCAAGGGGGTCGAGCCACACGCACTGCCGACTCAAACTAGCTTTGAAACTCTGGACCCCTATGATTGCAAACAGAAGCCAGAAGAATGTGAGGAGAAATGCAACTCGGACGAGTAAAGGCGTTGCTTTCTTTAAACTCCGGAGAATAATCTAAGAATATGTAAGCGTGCTTGTTGATATGTTGAGGGAACATGAATAACCGTACCGCAGTACCGTTCGTTAGAGCAAGTAATCTCAGAATTCGTAAACAACTCAGCATTCGAAATGCATAAAGATCGTGTTTAGTTTCGAGGCCAGAAATGCTCAAGCAGAAAGTGATCCAATACGAGACAACGGCGACAAAATCGAAACGATTGAAGGAATGGCGTAGAAATGCTCGCCGAGCAAGCTGAAACCTTTGGTGCTCTTCCAGAGTTCTTGGCAATGCTTGCTGGCCTTGCATAAACGTTGTAAAAGATCTTGAGATTGCTGACGGTTCCGGTCGATATTGCGATTTCTTCTTTACGGATTTAATGCGCTCCGGTTGGAAAACCGCACGATACTGGTCTGCTATTGCGGCTCGAATTCCCCGTTTACGGTCAATCGTACTGTACTCTGCTGCGTTCAACACGAAGCCAGACACGATGATACGCGAGATAATCTCCAGAGTGAAGATAATGAAAAGAGCAAGCATAGCCCAATCAATAGGATGCTGCCCCCATCTTTCTGGGCGTCCATTCTCAAATACATTCGGAGCTGCCTCAACCGCGAGAAGAATAGCCTGCAAGACTATCAAAAGAAGCAGGAATGGCTCCGTATATGGGTTGACCAAGAGGTTACAAAGTCGCAGCCTCAAAGGGTTGTCCGGCGAGAAGATTCCCAGAGACTTTCCTTTGAGAGGATTTGGTAAAGGAGGCCTCGGTATATCTGGCTCAGCTTCGGTCACATTAAAACGTGGTTCTGTAGATTTTTCGCTTGACGAACGAACCAACTGTGGTTGATATGAAGTATCGGCAAACATCGAATTCATCGTATCCCGATTCCTATCTTGATCATGTCTACTGGGTGAGCGGGAGCGATGCCTCGATGCACGATGATCAATGACTTCTGTTTCGCCGCTAATGTTGACAACTCTCTGTGACATTGCCCGCACGATCGAACCAGCACGGGACAAAGCGCCCGATGTAGAAGGCGATCTTGACCTCCGATATTCGTTGGGATTAAGAGAAGCGCCAAAATTGCGATTTCGAGTTGACCCATAGCTTGCTCTCAAATCTTCGCCGAGGCTCCTCGTATTGCGACCGCGGGACGGGCTGTTTTCCAGACTCGAAACCGTTTGAAAACTGTCTCGATTTCGATCATCCAAATTACTGGCAGATAAAGAACCAGATATAGGCTCAACTCCAGCTGTCAACGGAACTCGATCGGACTCGGCGTAATCGGTACTCGGCGCATCTTCGACGTATGGAGCAGGCGGGTCGTATGTACGGACCGGTGTAGAAGGCATTCGAGGACTCGGCTGATGGTGATCCATACCCGGAGGAAGCGCAGCCTGTAGAGCCATTGGATCTATAGGTGACCCTGGGCTAACATCGTCGTCGAAACGATCGTAGGGTTGGTCCCAGTATGTTGAGATACCAGGAAGGTTGGCAGACATTTGAGGGACGTCGGGCGAAGAGACGCTTGGCTCTTGCCGCGACAGCCCAACTTGCGTCTGTTGATCATCGAGATGCGATTCATCTAAGTTCTGAAGCGGGATAGACAGGCGCCGCGCTGGGCGCCCGTCTTGATCCCAAGAGTGTGAAGACATGGACCAACGAAAGGACTAATGGCCGCCAATGCGGTCCAATGTCATGGAGATTGGTGATTATTGGTACTTCTACCAGAATGAAGCATCGTTAACGCTTCATGGGGGGGAAGGATAAGAGAGCGTGAACTAAGTATTGCTCAGAGGTGTTCGTAGAAGCAAAGAGGTAGCCAGTTCGCTACATCCTAATCAGGAGTCCTAAGATACCGAAGGATGGCTGAGTGTGACAGTAAGCTCCCACTTACGCACTGTACATACAGCAGCTTCTTTAGCAAAGTGCATTGAAATGCCGTTTGCTTTTTATAGAACAACGTTTCTGCTACAGTGTGGAGAGTTTCATCCCCTGGAAAACGGAGGTCGTAAGCTGAATTCCCAGGCTAGCCAGGAGCCAGGGTACCTTGGCAGTAGTCGAAAAATGATATGTACTGGTGGCATATGCTGTGGCTGACTGCGCCACATCTCGTCCAAGCTTTTCGCGACCTAGAAACGTCTCAAACACGCTTCTGTCAATTGTGACGCGACTGGCTGGCATCTTAACATCGACATCATCAACTTTTCTTCAACCATGCCATCTCGCAAGCGCTCGCTTGCAGCCATCGATGGCGAAGATAGTGAGAAAGAACACTCATTACAGCATCGCATACGTAATATGTGGCAGTTTGCGAATCTTTGCCAGTGGATATACATTTTTGGCAAGGCTGCGAAAATCGACGAAGCTATCGATGTTGAGGTATGGACACACAAGAACCCAGTCCTTCCGTAATGGACAGGCACACAAACTAACACATTCCATAGGAAATTGAGACAGAATGCCTCAAGTCGAACTCCAGCGTCTTGGCGGATATTGCCCTTGCTCTCCTCAAACTAGTTTCGTCGCATCGTGGTTTAACGTATGTTTCCAGGACTTGGGGGATGCTGTTTTGCTAATGGTAATTCGAAGACATGGAATTTTCGATGAACAAGCACGAAAACAATTCACGAAGAGATCGCCGAACTACAATCCCTTCGGTTCTGGTGAAACACCCCTCAAATTCAACGATTTCGACATTTTTACCAAGGTGGGTTATGAAAAAATTACGAGGTGCGGTCAGTGATCCGTGGCTAACATACACTGCTTGGGTAGATCAAGGTTATGCAACAACTGACACAATGGGCCATGATCCACCCTGAGCGCATTCGGGATAAGATGGAAGAACAAAAGGATAGCGAGCAGACAAGTTGGGTAAGTTCGCATCTCAACGAGAAGGGGCTTAGCCATTAACAGACTTCCAGCGAATAGAACCATACGGTTGGGATGCAGATGACAGAACCTACTTCGTGCTGGACGATAACCGAGTATATCGGCTCACGGAACCTCCGATGATTTCGAAACCGACCAAAGCGAAGAAATCCAGAGCATCGTATGGAAGTCGGCGCTCGAGCAAAAGACGACGCACAACTTTGAATGCAGAAGAAGAAGTGGCTGAAACGGATCAAGAAATCAAAGAAGATACACCTCTCGAAGATGATGGCCTCGGTGGGACGACATGGGAATGTCTCGCCGTAACTCTTGATGATGTACGATCTGTTGTGGATGGGTTTCGGAAAACCCGAGACGAGAATGAGGAAATCCTGCGTAATCAACTAGAAAAACACCTCGTTCCTATCCTTGAAAAACAAGAACAATCTCGGCAACGCAGAGAATTACAGCGAGAGCGAGAGCTCACAAACGCTGCCAAAATGGCAAATGCAAAACGATCGAGCCGAATTGCTGGGAGAGTTGAACAACAAAGGCAGGAGGAGCAGATTCGAGAGGAAGAACGACACCGAAAGGAAGAAGAAGCAAGCAAACGACGAGAAGAATTGGCGCAGATCAAAATGGAAGAGGAGCGCGATAAAAGACTGGTGTCTCGTGAACAACGGTTACGAGAACGCGAGGCACGACGCGTCCAGCATGAGGAAGAACTTGCACAACTCTCCGAAGACAGCAAGAACTTATCAAGTAACAGTGCACGAGTATCTGAGCGCCGCCTCCAAGTTGAAATTGAGAAAAACAAGCAAGCTCTGAAGGAGCTCGAGGATGAGGAAGAAGATTGGATTTTTGATTGCACTTGTGGCCTCTATGGCCAAGTGGACGATGGAGCTCACAGCGTAGCTTGTGAGAGATGCAATGTCTGGCAACATAGCCAATGTGTTGGGCTGAGCGAAGCAGCAGCTGACCAGCCAGAATTCCACTATATCTGTGCTTCTTGTATTCGGCGCGAGCAAGAAGCCAAACGCCCCAGACCAACTATCAAGCTGAAGCTCAATCGTCCATCTAACTCCGGCACCCGGCCAGATCCGTCCGGCTCTTCAAGTCACTTAGGGTTATCTTTTAGTGGGCAGGATCGAGAGGCCAACGGGACAGGATATGGAGACCACGACGCATCTAACGGCAACGTTGAACATGGCTTAACTCCATTGGCTTCCACCCCTGGTACCAATGTCAATGGCGTTGGTTTCCCAATCAGCATGGTGGACGCCCGCTCGGAGGTGAGTAAGAAGGTGCTTGGCACACCCAAAGGGACACCGGTGATCCCAGCACCTGTCAAGCTAGATGCCAGCATCCAGGGCAGTCCATCACGCAGTACGACTATTACCACACCGATGACGTCCTTCCGAACACCTAGTCCTTCGAAAGGAATCGACAGCTTCCAGGGGGATAAAACAGCTGAGTCGGCATTGAGCACACCTCAGATCAGCCGCGAGATATATCGAGCAGCTCACGAGCAGAACGGAACTATACCTTCTATTGCTGGGCTTTCCCCAACCAAGCATTCACCACCTCGCCCCATCGACTCTGCCAGCTCGAATAGATACAAGGCTGCCACTCCAATTCTTCCTCCAGTTGCACTATCACCCTCCCCTCAACATCAGATTTTGACTCCGCCAATCAAACCATCGGAGCCACCAAGACCGTTTGAAAACAGATGAACACTCCAAACACGGGGATTTAATAAGGCATGTGCCCTGGTCAACGCCACGGCTGTGTTAGGAAGTTCTCTAAACCATGTTCAGGCATGACATGCGACTTGTCCCCAAGCCATCTCCAACAGCAATACAAGCACAACCAATACCATGATGGTATTCACGAGAAGACGCTGGGTATTTTTCTCTCATTGGAGAGGGATAGAGCTATTCAAAACAATTGCCTGTCATGGGGCCTTAAATGAGAGGATGGCACAGGCAGGTCGAATCACACTTTTCCCCATCTGTAAGGACTCTATAATTGTCTCCAGATCAAACTAGGCAAGTGGGCGACCAACAGAATTTGTGATCTGAAGCACTGCAGCAACGCGAGACGCGAATGGCCGAACCTATGCCGAAAATAGGGTGTCTGTCAACATTGCCGGGCGTGATGAAAATGGTGGTCAAGAACAAATGGCCAGAGCTTCGAATAGAAGCCTGTTTCTTTTTTGGACGCCAGGACGAAATAGTCTTAAAGGCAGAGCTGATCTGCCAAAACAGAACCAACAGGCCAGGCTGGTACAGGGTTAGATCAGGCTGGGCAATCATGGATTATTTGGTTGGTTGGTCGTTCGGCTACCGCGACACGTCAAACAGACGCTGCTAACACGACTGCGAGTGGCCGCTTGGTCCCAGTTATCCGGCACTTGAAGCAAACATGCTACAGCACTCCATTTAACAAGCTTGGTAGGGCATGGCACAGCAACACTGCTGATGGAAGCAAAGCAAAACAGCGGTGGGCAAGAGCTGTGGAGTAGCAGGATTGCGAGACGCCTCTGGTTATAAGTAAGAGGATGTAACGGATAATAGATCGAGATCGATTGACCAAACAATAGAAAGTCAACAACGTCTCAAGTTGGGATGGTTGATGACAGCCAGAGGGGCCGGATGCGCACGTCAAAGGAATGCGCCGTGGCTGAACTAGCGGCATGCGAATAAGGCGGCGCAGGGAAGCACAATCAAAAGTATGACATTCTGTTTCTATTGAATGGATTGCGGCTGGACGCCAAGCGGCCCCATCTCTTAAGCTCATAGGGCTTCTATTCTATCTGTGCTTCTCCATGTTGGCCCGTGTGCAGTGTGGTGGGTGGTAGAGAGTGGAGGATACCGGCCAACGACACATGTAAATGCAGCTTGGAGAGGTCTACTGCTCTGGTAACGGTCCGCATTGCGGTCTGTTTCCCAACAGGACAGTCGTCTGCTCCGGTTCCTTTGAACTTAGGAGCATCAGGTAACTAGTTGCTTGTCTATTTGTGGGCATGGTCCTGGCGTTGTAGACATATCTGGTATTAGGATGTCCCAGGTGCATACAAAACTACTTGTGGCAGCTCAAAGAAATCCGACAAAGACGCCCTTGCTGAGTGCTCTACCTTCAGGCCGCTTAAGACCAACATAGCTACTGTCAAAACATCATACTTTATCTCCTCATCTACATTGTGCAACTTACAAAGTCCATTTGCCGTTGTTCACTATAGTACCTGTGTTGTTCCATTGGCTCCATCATCATCACCAACAACAACAACAACACAGGACTCTTTTCTATCTTTGCGTTCCGTTGCCAAAACCAATACCTAAGAGCGGCGGAAGACTCGCGACATGCCGCAACAGATACTTCCAACTCCTCCATCTTCTTCTGACGGCTTCTCTCAACAGCCAGTGGCCATGGAGTCACATACTTCGCATCCTCAAGGCTCTATGAGCCCAGAACAAAGCTTTGCCGGCTACTCTTACTCAACTCGATACTCTACTCCCATTCGTGACGACTCCTCTTCTGTGTATGAGCCATCAACTGTCTATTCTCAAAGAAGCGATGTTTCGTTTGTAAGTCAAACACGCCCAGATGGTTGCCATGATAGCTAACCTGCAAAAACAGCAAGGTTATACTGGAGGTCTAGGTATCACAAGTAACCCTTATGGTCCTTTGCCCGATGAGATCGGCTACAATGTAGGTTTCACGAGAGTATATGGAGAGCCAATAGCTGAGCCAACGAAACAGAGCCATCTCCCGTACACCCCGGAAGCGTCGCCTTCAGCACCTTGCCCATCTAGGGACGCAATTACCACTCGCAGTGGTCTCAATATCGCTAAGAAACCGCTTACCACACGATCACCGGCAGTGAAAACTGGTCGAGTTCAGAAGAGAAGCCCTGCAGAGAAAGCCAAGAATGCCACCAACATGCTTTCAAAACCGCTTTCCGAAGCTGCCAGAGACTTTCCCGATATTCACGTTGCTGACATCGAGGCCTTTGTCAGTCGGCCAACTGAAGAGAGACTATCGGAAACTTCGCGTAACAAAAAGGCTGGTCAGATCAAACGCCCCATGAATGCTTTTATGCTATACCGAAAAGCGTACCAGGAAGTCGCTAAGACGCAATGCTCTCAGAACAACCACCAGCATGTCTCAAAAGTCTGCGGTGCTGCATGGGTTTTGGAGCCAGCGCAAATCAAGGAGAATTTTGATCAATGGGCTAGAATAGAGCGTGTGAACCATCAGCGAGCACATCCTGGATACAAGTTCACACCCTCAAAGCCACGAAAGGCCAAACGTGATGGGGATGGCAATGACGACTATTCGGACAACGACTCAGATTGGAACGGCGGACGTGCCCGGAAGTCCAGATTCCGCCATGCTACACGACTAAGCGAGACACCAGTCGCCTACGATGCTGCGGGTAATGCGATCGGAGAGCCAGCCATGCCATCTTACCATGACATGTATGCTTACCCGGCTCTAGGTCGACCTCACCCACTGCCATACGATGATATCACACCCAGCTCCTTTGATATGGGCATTCGTCAGTACAGTGGTCTCAATATCAACAGCGAGGTAATCAGCAGAACCCCTTCTCCCGGTGCGATCGACTACCCCGTACACGGGCTTGATGGATTCGCCAATTACTACGGACCGCCTGGATCAAGCTTTGGCAGTGCCTCTCCCCATCTCTTCGGGCCTGCGCAGTACGATATTTATGATGGGATCCCTGCCAGTGTCCCTTTTGACCAAGAAGGCTGGGTGTCCCACATGGAAAGTGATCAAGACCTGATGCCAGTCATTGGAGGTTACGAAGACACCACAGCACAAGACGTGTACCTGAAGGGAAGCAAGGATGATTGGAAAGTCGAAATCATGGACGAACCTGGTCACTTCGAGGATTGGTATGCACAGACCGAGCAGGGGCTCCAGTGATGTCAGGCATCTTGATATCGCCGTGTAATTATAGCAATTTTTCCTTGTGTGTTTTAATATTTGGGTGAAAGGATTCGGGCATCATACATTGGATCGAGCGTTTTGATTTAGACCTGGGTTTCCTTAGGGGTACATATTTTAAACAAGAATCGGCAGGGGGTTGGCAAACACCATGACTAGGATTTTCTCATCTCAACGCGTACGGAGTACTGTAACTCGAATTATTCTGTCTTTGAAAGCTAACACACTGTTGTGTTCATGGGTGGGTGGAGAATGGCGTAGGCTTAGTCATTGGATACCCATGTCTACCTTGCCAGCATCTAGGAGCCGCGACTTGTCCCAAAACCACGTCCATCTTCATCGCAACTGTGTCCAAGCTGTCTGATTCCAGCAGAGGATGACTTGGATCTCTAAAACAGTGACCGTTACTGGTCTGGTCCTATTAGCACATGCGTAAGCTCAGCAATTCTTGATATCTTCGCAGGAAACTGACAATCACTCCAGTTGCTACTCCGCGCAAGAGCACTCCGTCATCTCGTCAACAGCGGTGCATCATGGCCAACCGCAGCCGCTCGCAACACACTCGCTCCCGATCGACATATCGATCGAAGCACTGGTAGCGACTTTGATCATTGTCCTGGGCTTGGTTCTGGGAACTCCAAAGCTTCGACCAATTAAGTGGCACGAGTGGGCTGGCAAGATTGAGCGCGAGGGAGAGGCTGGCTTCCAAACAGGAAGTGGCGAGGTGGAAAAGGACTACCGAGGAAACCCTTTCAGTGTGCTTGAGACGAGGCCAGGTTTCATTGACATCCGCAAGCAGCGCCGTGAATTCACGAGCTGGGTCAAGGCTGACGAGAAGTGAGGACAAGAGCTCATACACCTAAGATGGGCGGCATCACATCCTTATCGATTTGACGGATTTCTATCTTAGCAAAATGAAGCCCTGTTAAAGGCATACTCCTGGCGTGCTCACGAGTATGTACGACTCAACAGGGTTGACAAACCACCAGCCAGCAGAACCAAATAGAGACTATTCATATTCCTGCATGGCCACTTTCAATACTGTATTAGCCAATTGCGTCGATTGGAACAATACCTTAGGTACTACCTTAGGTATACTCAATACCTAGGTACCTAGGTAACATTGGCACTCACCAGAAATACCTTGGTAGGCAAGGTAGGTACCTAGATAGGTAGGTAGGTAGGGTCGTTCATGAATCTCCTTGCATTAGGAAAATTTTGAGGTCGAGTTCCTTTCACACCTGTATCCTTCCTTCCCATAATGGTAACCAAGTAAACCTCCAACGCAATAGGGGGTAACTACCTACCTAAGTAAGTACTAACCTAAAGCAATAAAAGGCTCCTGCCTTGACTCACATAGACGACTACAGAAGGTCACTCCCGTCCTGATCTCTCCTCTTGCCATTGGATGCCTGCTAATTGCGTGGTGTGTTAAGGTTATCCTTCTCCCTCCCCGCGTATCCCCTCTAGTCTCCCGGCAACAAGTTTATTAACTTCACTCAGCCAATATGTCCAGGACGCCAGGCTCCAGTGCTTCTAGTTCAAGTCGTCGTGGCCGAGGTCGAGGAGGTAGAGGTTGGAAGGGCCGCACTTACAATCGTGGAAACAGTGGTGATTTATCCTCTAGAGGTGGCTCAACACGGTCGCGAGCTCGTAATCCCTCTTCATCAATCCGCTACAGTCCTGCTTCTTGGAACCAAGAACAATATTTAGATCCACAAGAACCGGGGACGCCCAATGCCGACACTCGTGCTCGAAGCAGCAGTGAGCCCATTCAACATGAAGTTGTCATGGCCATAGATATCAGGGAGAATTCCACCATTGGGTGCGCATATTTCTCAACTACTGACGGGATTCTGCATGTATCTGAGGACATTGCCACGGCTTCACTCGATATTGCGGAGCAATTCCTTATCCACATCCAACCAACCAGTCTTCTTGTATCTGCAAGAGCACCTGCCAGTTTCCGGGACCAACTGGAGAAGGTCGCTGCGTCAGAAGGTCGGCAAAAATACATTTATCTTCCAATTCGTAAGAAGAGCAACTGACAAGAGGCATGTATAGGTGCCTCAAGAGGAGTCATTTTCCGCGGCTTGCAGTCGTCAGAGTTCTCAATCGAAACGGCACACGAACGACTTGTCAGCCTCGATTCTCAAGCTTTATCTGCTACTGGTATTGTATTCTCCACAAGGATTGAGGAGGATGGAAGCGAAGAATCCATACCGGGTCTTTCTCAACCTGAGTCACAGGCCTTCCGTCAACTTCGCTATGGAGGCTGCATAAACATGAATAGTCAGGTGTCGGTAAGGGTACCCTTATACTATTGTGATTGGGATGTTAATATGCTTTAGGTAGGATGTGCTGGTGCCTTACTTGGCGATGTTTTTCGTCGACGATCCACTGGGTTTCTCCCTGATGGACAAGTTGCCGGAGTTCTCTTTCGTGTTGTTGACATCCGCATGTTTTCCCTTAATACTTACATGTATGTCAGTACTGACGCTCTCTTGTCACTGCAAATTCTGCAGACCGAATTGCACCCCAACAGCCAAGCGTGGGGACTAGATGCGAACAAGAGCAATTTGAAAGAAAGTCTTTCTGTATATGGACTGTTCCATCACCTGGCTTGTACCCCTCAAGGTCGTACACAACTTCGTCAACTCTTCCTTCGACCCCTGTTGGACCTCGACATCATTTCGGAGAGGCAGAGAACTATCGCAGTATTGCTTCAACCAGACAACGCCGAGAAACTTGCACAATTGGCTTCGACCCTACGCAAAATTCGAAACATGCGCACCACTTTAGCACAGCTGCGAAAAGGCATTGAGTTTCCCTCTGCTGGCCAATCCTTCGATAGGGGCGTATGGGCAACAATCCAGAAGTTCACCGCCCAAGCCCTGACTCTCAGAGAAATGATAGGCTTGTTTAATGGAGGCTCTGATATAGTGATCTTCAAGAAAGTAAGGAGTTGCTATAGCAAGTGACCTGACGGTTTAAGCTAATGGTGTTGACCAAGCTCATTCATACCCTGGAACCGGCCAGCTTAGTAGTTGTTGGAGACATGATCAACAAAACAATCGATTTTGAACAGTCTAAGGCACGCCATAGATCCTCCGTCAGAACTGGAATAGATACTCAACTTGACGAACTAAAAAGACGGTATGACGGGATGGACAGCTTCCTGACAGAAGTTGTCAACCAACTCAATAGGGAGTTACCACGGTGGGCACGCAAATATATTCGATCGTGCATCTTTCTGCCGCAAATAGGTTTTCTCACTGTAGTGGAATCAAATCGCCTCACAGGTAACGGGCAATATGAAGGAGAGGGGACATCTGTTGGAGCTTGGGAAAAGTTGTTCACTGCGGACGGTGCAGTTTGCTACAAAAACAGCTACATGAGAGAGTTGGACGAAGAATACGGAGACATGTATTGCCAGATTGGAGGTAAGTCTGTTGTCAGTAGTGCTTTGAAGGCTTTGACTCACACGAGGCAGATCGGGAGGTGGAGATTATACATGGTCTTGCAGGTAAAGTTTTGGAGCACGAGGAGCCTCTCTTGATTGCCTCAGACATGTGTGGTGAATTTGATGCGATACTTGCCCTTGCGCTTGGTGCCGAAAAGTACGATTGGCATGCACCACAAATGGTGGAAGCAAGCATTATCCACATCGAGGAAGGCCGCCATCCTCTACAAGAACTTGTTGTGCCAGCCTTCATCCCAAATCCCTGCCATCTCTTCACAGGGACATCAAACATAACGGCAGTCCAAGACGGTTCCCCTCAGGCTCTGGTCCTGACTGGGCCAAATCACTCTGGGAAGAGCGTCTATCTGAAACAAACAGCTATAATTGTGTATCTTGCCCACATCGGCAGTTTTGTGCCGGCAGTTCAGGCAATAATCGGGCTCACAGAAAGCATCTTGACTTGCATATCTCCCTGGGAAAGCATGTCTGGAGGCGAGAGCGCTTTTGCCAGAGACATGAAACAAGCTGCGCTATCAATAAAATCATCAACACCCAGAAGCCTCGTCTTGGTAGATGAGTTCGGGAAAGGGACCAATGGCGACGACGGTGCTGGACTGCTAGCCGCGTTACTGGACTACTACCTATCTCTCGGACCCAAGTGCCCTCGACTACTTGCTGCCACGCACTTTCATGAAGTTTTCGAGTGTGGGTATTTGGAAAATCACAATGGATTACGCATCGCACACATGAACGTCAGAATGGACTGGAATGCGTCACTTGTGGATGATCAAGTGACCTTTCTCTTCAACCTTGAGTATGGCCATAGTACATCGAGTTTTGGAGGCAGATGCGCAGCTTTGAATGGGGTGCCAAGCGCAGTGGTTGAACGTGCCGAAAACATTTCAAAGTTGCTGGCCCGAAATGAAGACCTGAGTGCGGTTTGTGCCCGCCTTTCTCAAGCAGAGGAAGTCCAGCTTGGCAAGGCAGAGATGACTGCGCGACTGTTTCTAAGCAAAACCTTCGGCGACCAAGATGAGGCCAATTTGAACCGGGAAGAACATACGAGGGGTTCTATTATCGAGGTCTTGGAGGATATACTATCACCTGATATTTGAGCAGCTGTTGCCGAGTCGATATGAGATCGAACTCAACGAGGGGGCAATTCGCGAGTGCTATGAGGCGGCTACGGCTGAATACTTTTCTTCACTTCTTCGGCATGCTTCCATCAAGATCTTTGCCGCTAAGTGTATCTACATCTATCCACCCTCATCAGTAGAGCCTATTGCTGCATCTAGAGTCTCATTGAAATTGCTACCCGATGATTGAAGGACATTGCCAGGTTGTCGGTCAGTGAGTTTCTGCATAATCATGAACTTTAGGTAGGGGCTATGTTGCCTTTTCAATGAGGCATGGGAATGTTTACACAGTGAAGCATACACATCGCCAAGCAAATACCCTCACAATCAAGACCGAAAAGATATCAGTAATACATGGCGAAAGATTCAAAGTGGCAACCCCGACACAGGACTGAATGGTCACCCGAGTCAATATTTGTTGCTGTACTATTCTATATACAAAACCAAAAACATGCATACATTCCACATCAAGCGCCCGTCAAGTCTTTCAGCATAAGCCGATTTCAGATCTTAATATCATGTGATAAGAACACTTCATAGCTTCAGGCCCTAACGACGCATGCTATTCATAAAATGCGTCGTAACTGCAGTCATTCGCTCTGGTGAGCGCAAATATCCCTTGGAGCAACGAGGAAAGTATATGTCTTCCTCGGCAGCGGTAGCAGGGCGTTAAATCATACCTGGTACACTAGCACCAGCGATCATGCTTACAAGGCCCACGATCATTGTATCAAGTTGTATATCAGAATGTTTGGCCCCTAAATCAGGACATTGAGTATGGCAATGCCTGCCCCAAACCCCATAAAACACAAGGCAAGTCTGTTGGAGGATGACGCATCGTTCCCGTAATCCGAGCAGTCATCACTGGAAACGTTTCTGCAAGCACGAGACCTTAGACTAGAGCAGACCGCGGTTGCTGATGACGAACCCAGAGCCTGTCCACCACCCTGAACTGTTGTACCTCCGCCACCAGGTACAACTATAGTGACACCATATTGGCCTCCATCTCCGAGGAAATTAACACACTGGTCGTAGTTTTCTTCGCAGGCATCAACGGCTGAGGTGCATGCGGCTTCGTTTGTAAATGTCGTGGCAGCATAGGGAAAGGCAAAATATGAGTTCGGGACGTAGGATGCTTCAGCGGTTGATTCGCCGGTGGCTGAGGCTGGAGCTGTACCTGTGCAGACAGCGCTTGGCATCGTTAGTAGTCAATTCGTTCGTCGAAAAAGAAATGGGAGTTCTGAACACTCACCCAGATGGACAGCAAGCCGGTTCATCGTCGGCGTCCACGGCACACGTTTGGCCGTTTTGGCAGCATATGTCGCTAAATCTCGCGCCAAGCTCCTCAGAACATCGGAATGTGTTCGCTGGGCATGAATCGTCCCGTCTGAAGATGACAGAGGCAGGCGGAATGTAGTAGGCTGGGGCGTATACTGCCGTTGCTATTGCTTCTACTTGAGGAATGTTCTGAGCAGATGTAGAAACTGCAACGAGGCCGAGCCAGATGCAACCATAACTAAGCATGATGATAGTTGAGAGCAAGCGAACGAGGCTGAGACGTCAAGACGTTCTACTGCAGGTCGGTAAAGCATGCGAGGAGCAGCGAATGTTGCTTAGATTCGTAAGTAAAAGAAAGCCCCAGAGAGATCCTCGTCTCGTGTTCTCTCTTTTTTTTGTCCTTTCCTCGGCCCTCGTCTATGCTTCCTTGTCAGCTTCCAGGTCCAGCCTCCAAGTCAGGGACCTAGGAACTATTCCAGTGGGGTCGTTAACCAAAAGGCTTAACCCGTAAAGTCGCAAGTACAAGGTTGTGTAGGGACCGAGTGAGCAGACCATTCAGCTTGTTTCTTCGGGCAACAACATGACAGACAGCGTACCTAGGTAGGTTAGGCGTGGGATGATGTCATGGGCCCTTGTTGACTGAGCAACCCTTGGCACCAAGCTAAAATCGACTCAATCAACTAGCTTAACTTCACAATAGTTATTGTGTCAAAGTCAATGCTCTCGTGAATAAATTATATCCCAAGTACGATTGTTACTGCAGGTCGAAATATTTGAGATCGACCTGTAACTCGATTCTTCAAAACCCTCGGATATGGCCCAAAATCTGTCGTAGCCGATCCAGTGCCTTTGTCCGAGGCACAGCATCAAGACCTTGATTCTTGACTCCTACGACTTCTCTTCGAGCTTCAGCTATGAGAGGTTCTAAATCCCCCCAGACATACTCTGTATACCCATTTAACACCTTGTCCCATTGATCAAGGTAGCTATTCCTCACTTCGTCGGCACTCGTTGTACCAAAGTGAAGCTGCCGTTCGAAATCTGCTTCAGGTCCTGATTGGTCAAGAAACTCGGGGTTAAAGTTGAGTAAATCATCCCAGCGAAAACCAGAGAAAGCCGAATCTGCAGTGAAAAGGGCTTCTCTCAGCTTGGCAGCCGCTTCTGGTGTAAAGCCCTCATCTTCGGCATCCGGATCATGAGCTCCGAGCAAAACACCATCAAGTGCCCCAGATGAATCATCGAGTAGGTTGACTACAGCAGCGCCATCCATCTTCTCTTGCTCCGAAATAGCGCTTGGCGTAGATGGTACATGACGACTTTGATTTGGGAGCCTTCCATGTTGACTGGCATTCTCAACCTCTAACTTGGAGTCGGCACTGAAGAAGGCATCAAATGCTTCCGCCGATGCACCAGAAACCAAATTTGCCTGGGAGCGTAACGATTCGCCCGGGGCTGTCGAGTGCAACCTGTGCGATGATGCTTCGCCCGTACTGGATGAGTTTCTTCCAGTAATGCTGCTGCCACTGGAGCTAGCTTTCTCGTCTGGTCTCTGGCCACTTATATCTGGACTCGTTCCGAAAGCATGGAGAGCAAGTCTGCCAGAAGCCTGAAGTCTGCTGGTGATCGAGTCAGACTTTCCAGAATCGTTATCTGTGGCCTTTCCTTTCGCTTTTGCAGATGCCTCGTTTTGTTGTTGTACTCCCGGTTGTTGTCTGTTGTCATTGTCCATGGCTGTCTATTATATCAGCCGAGGAGCATGCACAGCTATTGCTCCAGTAGCAGAGGCAATGAGTTGAGTGTCTTGTCGGATAAGTCGAACGAAGAAAGCTTGATAGAAAAGTTCTAGAAGACTGATGATGGGTACCTCAGTTCATTCGCTGTAGACGTCTGGGACATGATTAAACTATAAAATAACCGCGATGAAGTTAAACCAGGGGGCACATGTCAAACCCGCTCCGGGCGGATGAGCGGGTGCCGATCGGCCTGGAGCTTGGCACCGGGTTTTCGAGAAAGGTTAATACTGCCCTGATACCGCTCGTGGGTCGACACTGAAACGGCTCTGGCGAGTATAATTGAGTCGAGAAGCTTACCTGGGTAAGGTAGTTATTCCTTGAATGAGATGAGATCGAATGGAACACGCTCTATACTCTATCACCAGTGCTGACCATGCTGCCTGCTCTCTATCTGAATACCTACGTATGGATGTTAATTCACCCAGGGATACCCCGCTATTACATCAAACTTGATCTAATATATGGATTAAGGTAGATGTAAGCTACGTAGAAGTGCCCAACGTAGTTAATGGCCTGTCAGTGGCGCTGATCTATCATGCAGCCTCACTTTGAAGAACTAGAATGCCCAGGTAGCTCCAGCTCTCGTCGCTAGCAGAGCTTACAGCTATGTATGTCCCTGATTTGTGAGTCTGTCGAGATAACCTTCGGCTTCCAAGGGTTGAGCTGTTGGGGTCACTACCTACCCAGGTTGGCAACCCCTCACAAACAAAAGCAGCCCACACAAGCACGTTAAGTCATCAATTTTAGTATGCTAGTGACGTCTTAAGGTAGGTACCTAGTCTTGAAGCACAGCCTATTGTAGGCAATGGAGCCTTGGAGCTCTGTTGTGGCTTCTGGACATAAGTGCCAACTCAGGTCTTAGCTGTTGCTTAACTCTTAGTTACTGTAGGTAATCATCAGTGTAGGGGAACCTGACATGAAAATAAACCCAAACTTGAGGGATCCACCATAAACTGTCCTATCCCATCGATCATTCAGCCAAGCCCAAACCAGGCCCGGCCAGGCCAACCCGAAATCGAACTGGACCAGATCAAAGCAGCTTGACTTTTGGTTCTGCTGCGTCACTGCCCATCCCAACTTGTTCTTGATATGTTCTCGACACAAAGAAGCCGTCTTGTCTCCAGCGAAACCTTTCCGTACGTAAACATCACGAATCTCGACATATTACGGACATAACTATACCCACTACAGCTAAACATAGCTCAAGGCCTCCACTGCTGTCTTGAGCTATCTTCCTTGACCTAAGGTACCTACAGGAGCCAGGTCTTGTGCCGCCAGCCCAGCGCAGTGCAGTACAGTACAGTAGGCAGCTCACCAACCCAAGGTACCTAAGCACAGCGCAGCTCAGCACAGACTTCAGAGCGCTCTCCCTCCACTCGCTGTCTCCTCCCTCATCTCTTTGGCCCGTCCCTCCGTTGCTTCTGCTCCTCGCCCACATCCACATCCACATTCACGTCCAAACCAAAGCAGACCAGCCTACCTCCACCACAACCACCATCCACCCGACCATTATTCTTCAGCCTTGGACGCCTGCCCACCTCCTAACATCATTCAGCCCCCCGCCGTCCTGCCCTCGATATCCCTTCCTGCCGCCGGACAGGATAATTTTGGACGACGTCTATAGATCACGGCGGCATATCTTGGTAGACCCCACCGCGGCGCCGACAAAAGACGATATCCAGAAACGACACCACCGCCCATCCACTCACCACCTTACCTTACCTTACGCCATCCAACACCCACCGCAACACCAGACCAGACGTGTGCTGTTGTAGCTTCCATCATCCATCCATCTCCCTTCGTGTCGCCTTGACTCGTCATCATCAACTACTTCCGCTGTTTCCAAGTTCTCGGCTCCGATTAATCCTCACCTCCGCCTTGGCCCCGCCATTCGAATCCACAGCTATCGATTCTGACCTTTGCCTCCCTCGATCAACAACCACAACCCCTCCTAACCCCCGCCCTCGCCGCTCACCAAGATGGTTGATAGCGAGACAAATTCGCCCACGTGGAAGTTCACGCAGTACGTTATCTCTCCTGATCCCTCACTGGGCTCCTCTCGCGTTTTTGAAGGTGAAGCTGAGCTGTCGTGTGCAGGTGTTTTGGTGACAAGGGCGATGTTGAGGACATCACCGAAGGTACGTCACCACCCTCTGCCTACCTCAGAGCCGGTTTTTCATTATGGTTACTAACTGCCACGCTCCGATGCAGCTGATATCATCTCGACGGTTGAGTTCGACCATACCGGAAACTATCTCGCTACTGGCGACAAGGGAGGTAGAGTAGTGCTCTTCGAACGGAACGAGACGGTACGTCACCATTCCCGAATGTCTTTGCGTGCCACTTATCCTTAGCGCTGCACTCCCTATTGTCGCCGCTAACCATTGATGCAGAAAAAAACCTGCGAGTACAAGTTTCACACCGAGTTTCAGTCGCATGAGCCCGAATTCGACTATTTGAAGTCCCTTGAGATCGAGGAAAAGATCAACAAGATAAAGTGGTGCAGACGACAAAACGCTTCACACTATCTGTTGTCTACCAATGACAAGACAATCAAGCTATGGAAGGTGTTCGAGAAGTCGCTCAAGGTTGTGGCGGAGAACAATCTCTCTCACGATGTAACTCCTGGGAGCATTGCAGGTGGTGGTGGCGCTCCCAAGCCTTTACCGTCTCATCAGTTTAAGAACGCCGCCGACCTAAAGCTGCCTCGGCTCACACATCATGACACAGTGGTTGCCGCCGTGCCACGCAGGACATACGCCAACGCACATGCCTATCATATCAACAGCATCTCGGTGAACAGCGACGGAGAGACCTTCATCAGCAGCGATGACTTGCGGATCAACCTTTGGAACCTCAATATTCAGGACCAAAGCTTCAACATCGTTGACATCAAACCTGCGAATATGGAGGAACTTACCGAAGTGATCACAGCAGCCGAATTCCACCCCATGAGCTGCAACTGGTTCATGTATGCCAGCTCTAAGGGTACCATCAAGCTTGCTGACATGCGAGAGAGTGCTCTATGCGACCAGCACGCGAAACGTTTGTGCACCTGAATTGTAAGAACTTGTAATTGCAAGCGTACTGACTACTCGTAGTATTCGAGCAGGAAGAGGACCCCTCGTCGCGATCCTTCTTTTCCGAAATCATCTCCTCTATCTCCGACGTCCGGTTCTCCCATGACGGCCGATACATCTTATCTCGCGATTACCTCACCGTAAAGATTTGGGATATCAACATGGAGCGACAGCCTGTAAAGACGATACCGATCCACGAGCATCTCCGGCCACGATTATGTGACACATACGAGAACGATAGTATATTCGACAAGTTTGAAGTTGTTTTCTCTGGTGATGCGAAGAACGTTATGACGGGCAGTTACAACAACAATTTCATGATCTACCCTTCAGACCCTGACAAGGAGGTCGAGGTGGTCCTTCAGGCGGACAAATCGGCTTTCAAGGCGAAGAAGGTTGGTGTGCCCACACCAATCAACGCTTCGACAAGCCCAACAGCCACCAATGGCAAGAAGGGTGGATCTAGGGCTGGTAGTCCAGGCGGTCAGGGCCAGCGAATGCGTAAGGAGACAGACGCGGACCAGATCGATTTCAACAAGAAGATCCTGCACATGAGTTGGCATCCCTTCGAGGACAGCATTGCGATTGCAGCTACGAACAATGTAAGTGAAACTGAGGCACACCTCTGTATGTCAACCATGGCTAACCGCGGGCACAGCTCTTTGTCTTCTCGGCACTTTAGACCATGGTAAATGGCGTTCATCTCGTAGGGCAGTTAAGCGACTCAGTCCCTGGCTGAAAGTCGAAGTCAAAACAGCAAGAGTATATGTACTTCAGCCTCCGTCATGGTGGGATCTGCCCAATTCTTCTTGGGCACGACGTGATATCTCGATGGTGTAGGAAATGATAATACGGAAGAACACGACCTACTATACTTAGAAGCGATAGCACGTATCATCGATAGTGCTTGGAATGAATGCTACGCGGAGAGAAGGAAGAGAGCTGGAAGAGGCCCTTTGGATGTGGCCGTTGAAGAGACTGACGATAGAAAGCTACTGGCTATCTGTCTATGAAGGAAGCGAATGAACCAGCGGGACGAGCCACATGGGAGGGAGGTGAACGGATGCATTAGCTGGCGTTTGGTCGCCACGTGTAGCAGAAACCACAAAGAGACTATTGAGAATCAAAGAAATGCCACTCATGCCTGAGAAGAAGCCAAGTTGAGATTATGGACGACTATTCGCCCGTCATTCGGGTCAGTGGAGTCTCGAGGGAGACTGATGATGGACAATAGAAATGTTAGATGCAGGGGCCGCATTCAACGCCTCTAAGAACACAAGCAGTTGATTTCTTGACTAAGCCGTCATTTTTATCGTGACGCAGGCCTATGTAAGCTTCATAGCCAATCGCTGAGGCTTTTGAGCTGCCACGACCTCAAATGCAGCAATGTTCCATCATACAGTGCCTACCTGCGATGGACGGTCTCTGGTTGAGTTCAAGTTACCTATCTTACTTTAGATGAGATAGGGCTGTTCGGCCAGCACTAACTCGTTACGTGTACCCAGTACGGCTTGGTCCAATAAAAGTTTGGTGAGTATGCAGGTACAGTGGTACTGCTGGCCTGATGCGGGTCAACGACCAGCCTTATCGAGTCTGACCGTCCTTCGGCCCCCGTCTGATCTTGGCTCTTCTGCATTACCTGGCAAGGACAAGCAAGACACAAGGGCAACACCAATAAATCGGCCCAGCCGCTTTTTGTCAGCAGAGCTCTTTGTTGAGGGATACCACCCATCACTCCTTTTTTTTTTACTATTTACACCTCCCATCCCACAGAGATGGCGACCGAAATACCTTCCCACATCCTCCGCAAGAGGACAGCAGCCTCCGACATGACGGTCCTCGAGAACTCGGTCCGTCGTGGCAGCGCCTCTCACGGCGCTCCTGTTAATGACCTGGAGCAAGGATCGAGGTCATCGGTAGTGCAGAACATTGCCAATCTGGTGGCTCACGAGGTTGGACCTTCATTGTTGACGGTTGGTGTCATGTTAAGCTTGATCTTTGGAGGATGCTGTTCAAATGTACGTTGCCACTTCCAGCCCCCGCTACCAATTGTCTTACATCGCCATATGGACTGACTCAAACCATCCTGGCTTTAGGTTTATGCTCTCGAAGCCATCGTCAAGTGAGTTTCCCGTGTTTACAATCATCCATACTGTGCTATGAGACTGACGAGTCATTCCTATAGCTTTGAACCATCAAGTGGTATGATCATCGTCCGCGGCCCCGTGGCCTTTGACTGACGCATTCTTCTCATTGCAGGGACTCTCTTGACATTTGTTCAATTTTTCTTCGTCGCTGTGACGGGATTCATCGCTCAATTTGATAAGAACAGTCGTTTCTTCCTTACACCTAACAAGGTTCCCATCAGCCGTTGGATATTCAACATTGTTCTCTTCTTCACCATCAATGTTCTCAATAACCACGCCTTCAGTTATGATATTTCCGTTCCAGTTCATATCATCCTCCGATCTGGTGGAAGTATCACAACCATGGCGGCAGGATATCTATATGGCAAGAGGTATTCTCAAATGCAAGTTGTTGCCGTCGTCCTCTTGACACTCGGCGTCATCTTGGCTGCATGGTCGGATGCTCAAGCCAAGGTAGGCATTCCTTCTCTGAGCTTTGCTAGGCATACGCTAATAATGAATCTTGGCTATAGGGTACGAGTGACAGCAGTGGCCGTCCAGCCTTCAGCACTGGACTGGTGATCCTCTTCGTGGCTCAGCTTCTTTCGGCCATCATGGGGCTTTACACGGAGGCAACATACGCCAAATACGGCCCTCAGTGGAAGGAGAACCTTTTCTACTCGCATGCCCTCTCCCTGCCTCTGTTCCTGCCTTTTGCTCCCTCAATGGCACGTACTTTTGCTCATCTTATGACAAGCACCCCGCTACAATTCCCAGGCGTTTTCGGCTCGGCGACCACTAAGTTCCAGATTCCCAGTCAGATCCTATTCCTTATTACCAATGTTCTTACTCAATATGCTTGCATCCGGGGAGTCAACCTTCTAGCCGCTGCATCAACGGCTCTCACCGTCACCATCGTCCTCAACATCCGAAAGCTCGTCAGCCTACTTCTAAGTATTTGGCTATTCGGCAACAAGCTAGCTCCTGGTACACTTCTCGGTGCTATTATTGTTTTCAGTGCCGGCGGGCTATACTCAGTGGGTTCGAGAAAGAAGACACCCGCGGAGAAGGGAGTTTCTGCCAGGGAAAACAAAGCAAGCTGAGGAGCCTCTTACATGTTTTCGGTATAAAGGATTTTCGCAAAGCTCAACGAATTGTAGACGGCGTCAATGGTTTAGGTCGATATTGCATATCATGAGACGATCGGAGCGTAGACGGACGTTTTGTCCAATGCTACCATGTAGGCGTTATGGTGAATCTTATATGCTGACGAATAACAAAAGCTAAAGGGTTTATATAGACTAGACAATCGAGAATGCTATTTTCGGATAGACCGTGTGTACTTACCACAGCTGTGTTCATAACAAGTAGCCTATAGTGCTTGTAAGGAGGAGTCCTTATACCGCACAAAACACCGACGACATCCATTGAAAAGGACATTGGAAGTAACTTGGACGGAATTATATGTCGTTCGGGTCCAAGTTGAGAAGGACATAGATGTCCAAACCTTCCAACGCATCTTTAAGGTTGTCATTCGAGCGCTTATCATTCTGGTCTCCAATACCAGCGCGGGGAACGATATCCAGATGCGCCCTGTAGTCAACCTCGCCCCTCCACAGGTTATATACCACTCATACACTTACAAACTCACAACAACAATTATCGACGCCAACTGGAGCCTGTATCTAAGATTCAACTGCTATCATCCAGGCTTATTTGCTCGACATGTCGCATCCACAAACTGGTTCTCAGAAGACAGCCTTTAAAGGAGAATCTACTCTATCAAGACGACGATAGACTATTTCGCGCACTACAGTTCGTACCCAACTCGATCAGCTGTGATCAACCGGGTGGCATGACTGCTTCAGGCTCAATTGGCACTCTATCTACGACGACAAGTCTACGTGGCCCGTTCCATACCACTTATTCTGGGATCGTGATATCGCTGAATGGATTGAGGGGGTTTGTTACTTCCTAGATGAGTATGACGAGGATATTGGTCAGAGTGTCTGCGAGCTTGTGGGCATGATCAGCCCAGCTCAGCAGCAAGACGGCTACCTGAACCGTTTGTTATACTGTGGCTGAACCGGGAAAGAGATGGGCCAACATCCGGGATATGCATGAACTGTAGGTCGTCCAACAAATCCAGGGTTTTTCAGGAAGCTGACTTAGCGGCACAGATATAATGCCGGCCATCTCATAGAGGCCGCAATTGCTCATAAGGAATACTGTAAGAATAACCTACTTCTCGAGCCTATTGAGAAGTATGTTTCTCTCATCATGGAACATTTTGGTCACGGAGAAGACCAGTCAAAAGGCTATCCTGGTCATCCTGAAATCGAGCTATCACTTTTCTGATTGTACACTACTGCAGGTAATACCGGAGCTTCGACCTGGCACAGTATTTTCTGACGGAACGAGGAAATACTAGTGGACATGAAGGGAAACCTCCGGCGACTGGGAAAGAGAGAAGAGAGGCGAAATCCCGTGGCTGCGGTCGAACTCATATCCTCGATCGGGGACGTATTGGTATTGTCAAGCTTATGTTCCAATCACAGCACAAAACACAATTGAAGGACATGCTGTCAGAGTTGGATACCTTCTAACTGCTGTTGCTGACATGATGCATATCTCCGCAGAAGGTGGGAATGCTTTATCTGATGCCCAAGCATGGTCATAGGCATTGCATAAGCTGTGGGACAACATGGTTGGCAGGAAGATGGCCTTGACTGTAGACATCAGTGCTATGGCACAGTGGGAGGGCTTTGGAATTGACTACTTTCTCCTCCAAGGAACGGATGAAGGGGGCTGCTATGGATATTATATTGCTTTCGTCATGCTTACGGAGCGAACATTACACCTTGATCTCGATACTCAGATGTTATCGAGCTGTGTCTTTACAACACTATCACAATGGCGATGAGTTTTTATGGTAAACCTTTTACTTATACAACTTTCCAGCTCTGAAACTGATAAAAACTCGCGTGAGATGTGGTTCTAGTGCGCTTATTACCCTCCAAACTTGATCAGACTATTCGGCAGTTTGGGCAGTTATCTTTAGGATTATGGTGCTAGTGACAATGGCGTCTCTGTGAATTTCCACTTGTACACCGGTGCCAGTTGCAGTTCAAGGCGGGCTTCCCGACTACCACGCTCCGACAGAAGACCAACTGGCCGTGGGAGGGCAAGGTTGACTTTGAGTTATCGTCTCCATCATTTTTGCAGACCACCATCCAGCTTCATTTGCCCGCTTGGTCCAAGTGAAGATTCACGTTGTACCCACCAGCGAATTTGACCGCCTCAACGGTTGAGAAGGTTTACATATCTCTACGGCCTTTCTCTCTCTCTCTGAAAACCCTCGGTTCTCAGTATACATTCATGGTTTCGAGCCAAGATTCATATCACCCCACCCCTTCTCAAATTAACGTAACTTATCCCTCGTAAGGGGGCCAATCGTCTACTGCGTCGGGGATTTCGATGACCCCTCGGAGTCTAATCATTTCAAGGATGTACTCGTTCAGACAGACTCGTCAGTGACTGATGAGAAAGTGGTCCATGAAGCATCCGGCGAAGAGTACGTCGCGATGCAAGCTAAAGGGCAGGCATTCTTTTCCCTGAGAGACTCTGACTATGCTTCGCTAAGGGCCTAGCGTATAAGCATGTCTTCAAGGGGAGAAGACTATCGGGTTTATTCATTCCGCCTTTACCTAAGGCCTGGCTAAGGAGTTGGCTGATATTGAGTGATATCGTTGCTCTTTCGAGTACGTCGCGGCGCAACACTCAAGACACGACTAACATTGAGTTTTAGATGATACATTTGTTTCTCTGAAAGGCGTACTTCTTTTGATTCGATGTAAAGAAGCTGCCTCTATGTATGATTAGATCTATGACATATGTATCTGTAGTGATTCACTTACATTCCCCTAGCAAGCTTGAAAACCCCAAGAATAAGAAGCAGAAAGTAATACCACTGTCGAATTCATCTTGCTTGAATCCGTATATATACGATGTTTAAACCCAATGCCCAAAACACTTACCCTATCACTCTTACTGCCTCAAAAGCTCCTCGTCTAGGGGTACCCTCTATCAAGGCCGGGGATTTGACCAGATACTACGGTTGCAGCAACGGGCCATGTAACGCGGTAGAGCACCCGTAGTTCCAAATTTAACTTAGTGGAGCCGGCGGTGGTGATTCGGTTCCTAATATTCTCATGAGCCTGTACCTACTCGGTGGTACCTATGCTATGGCAGAGGTAGGGTGATTCTTCAGCGTATTCGCGACACTTGATAAGTCAGTCGAGATCAAGCTTATACTACGAATTTAGTGTCTCACTAGGCTCTGAGAGATTGCGAAAGTACGTTGTCTATTAATATGATTGTAATTTATTCTCCTACATTCCTCGCAAGATGCCGAGCCCCATCTGCATCTTAATGCCTTACATTTATTTTATGGGGGAAATCATGACTTGCAGATCTTATCAACGAGAAGTCAACGTTGAGATCACTGCAACTCTTCCAGAATCGAGGCTCAATACCCAGGTTGGATATTGAGTTGGGATATTGAGTCAAGGTTGGTGCTCTAAGTTGAGGCCCCTGTCTTGTAGGAGAACGGCGGGTACCGGTTCTGCGGAGCCCTATCTCGAAAAATATTCTGCTTTTAGGATATTTATATGCATATCTGATATGGAGAAAAACCACTACTATCTTGAAACAGTTGCACAACACCTACTTCATCCGGTAAGGGAGAGGTTCCAAGAAGCAACTATCATGTGGAGCGTTGACTCAATACCGAGCAGATGCCTCAACAAGTTTAGATGGAACCTCTAACCCCCCCGCCTTGCCTACGGCGTGCATTGCACCGACTGCACTACGCTATGACCCGCTATAACTAAACCCTGGTGTGTCACACCGTCATACCTTACCTAGGTTCCCTTGGAGGGTTCGCTCTGCCTTTACCTCTCTTATTGTAGGTAGGCACACTTCCTAGTGCTCTCCTCTTTCAAACGTCCTCTCGAGAATTAAAATCGAATCAATCACCATACCCGAAGCCATTACTCTAGGAAGGAGTTACAAAATCGAGGGAAATTGATCTGCTAGCTAAATCGTATTCAGATCAAGGCATCGCCATGGCTGGTACGTATTCTACAGCTCGCCCTGCCCCTCCGCCGCTACTCCAGACCCAACATCACGAACCCTACTTTGGTTCTCGACGATAACGACATCAATTGGAAACTTTTCTGACCGAGCATATGCCACAGGTGGCCCTATCTTCGAGGAAAGCGAATCAAGCGCTCTTGGTGTGCGGGCACGGGAGTCAGATGAGGAGATAGACGAGACTAGAGATTCTGGTGCAACCGGACATGGCGCCTCGCACAATGCCCCCTCTGACGCTGGCTCCCACACCGGCAACGAAGCTGAGGAGCTCGAAGATGGGATGCTTCTCCGCGACCTGCCCAAGAGAACTACTTTTTACGATCCTGTCGCTGAGCGTCAAATGAGCCAGACGGACGCAAAATACTTCTACCACCGAAACAAGGCCGATGCACGCAGCGGTGGTGGGGCTGGCTACCAATCTATACCTCAAAGTCCGTTCCTTGCTTCTGGGTCTCGCCCTGCAACCGAATATGGTGCCGATAGTCTTGTGCTAGACTCGAGTGGTCGTCGAGTCGATTCTGTCCCTCCTGGTTTGGAGATGCCAAACCCTGCCGTTGACTCAGGTTTTACTCAATCGCCTACAAAACTCGATGCGCAGCCTGCCCCATTCTCACCTAGTCATCCTTCCGCCCTTCCTCATGCTGGTCAGGTTGCCCAGGATCCACGACTGCCTGATGGCTCCAGCAATGGCCTGCCCTCTGGTGGACTCTTTGACACTGAGCCCCATATCACTTCAGAATTGAGTGCTATCTCCAGAAACATTCAGAGAATCCTCGACACCAGGCGCAAATATATCGCCCTCTCGAATCAGGGGCCTGATGATAACCCAAGAGACGGCCCGGATTGGGAAATTTACCCCCCTCCACCAGAGCCGGCATGGCAGCAATCGTCGAGGCAAAGAGCAAGTACTACAGAGCATGTACCAGGTCAAGAGAATACTAGCTTGAACGGTAGTAAGGATGCTACTGGGTCCATACCAGGCGAGTTGTCCCAGGAGCACCATGAAGGTAGACGCTCGGCAAGAAGGCGAAAGCCAGGTCAAGATATTGGAGAAGATTTTGATATGGCTGACATACTGCCTCTGCCGGGCGATGATGGACGCTCATACAAGTTGGACGATAGCGGAGTCTATCAAGTATTCGAAGGCCACGATACCCAGACGCCTGCGATCAAGGTTCCTACAATCAGGGAATTCTACATGGACCTGGACGACATTCTGGACGTCTCTTCTGACGGACCTAGTAAGAGTTTTGCATTTCGACGTCTCCAATATCTCGAGGGTAAATTCAACCTATATGTCCTCTTGAATGAGTATCAAGAAACAGCCGATAGCAAAAAGGTTCCTCACCGAGACTTTTACAATGTTCGAAAGGTAGATACCCACGTTCATCATTCTGCCTGCATGAACCAGAAACATCTGCTTCGCTTCATTAAAAGCAAGATGAAGAAATTTCCCAACGAAGTCGTCCTGTTTCGCGATGGAAGACATCTCACCCTAGCCGAGGTCTTTGCTAGTATTAACCTGACAGCTTATGACCTGAGCATTGATACATTGGACATGCATGTAAGACTTGCTCTTTGAACTCGATACTATATTTAGAGATTTGAGTCACTAACTGCTGTAGGCTCATACGGATTCGTTCCATCGTTTCGACAAATTTAACCTCAAGTATAATCCAGTCGGAGAGTCCCGTCTTCGAACCATCTTTCTCAAGACAGATAACTTTATACACGGCCGGTACCTTGCCGAAATTACCAAAGAAGTCATATCTGATCTTGAGTCAAGCAAGTACCAGATGGTTGAGTGGCGCATCTCCATTTATGGCAAATCAATTGATGAGTGGGACAAGCTTGCGGCTTGGGTGGTTGATAACAAGCTGTTTTCGCACAATGTTCGCTGGCTCATCCAGATCCCTCGCCTCTACGATGTCTACAAAGCAAGTGGTCTCATGGAGACGTTTGAACAGGTGGTCAAGAATGTCTTTCAGCCACTCTTTGAAGTCACAAAGGACCCATCAAGCCATCCAAAGCTGCATATCTTCCTTCAGCGAGTGATTGGTTTCGACAGTGTTGACGACGAGAGTAAAGTTGAGCGTCGGCTATTCAAGAAGTTCCCTGTGCCGAAAGTATGGGATACCAAACAGAACCCGCCATATAGTTACTGGATTTACTATCTGTACTCTAATCTGGTATCGTTGAACTACTGGCGCAGGAAGCGCGGTTTCAACACGCTGGTCCTGCGACCCCATTGCGGAGAAGCTGGCGACAGCGAGCACTTAGCTGTTGCCGCGTTGTGCTGCCATAGCATCAGCCACGGACTGCTCCTGCGCAAAGTCCCTCTTCTTCAGTATGTCTTTTATCTGGACCAGATCGGCATCGCCATGTCACCGCTGAGTAACAATGCCCTGTTCCTTGCCTACGAGCGGAATCCTTTCCACCAGTACTTCAAGAGAGGTCTCAATGTCTCACTGTCTACGGACGATCCTCTGCAGTTTGCTTTCACCAAAGAGCCATTAATCGAGGAGTATGCGGTTGCGGCACAGATTTACAAGCTCAATTCAGTTGACATGTGTGAGCTTGCCAAGAATTCTGTCAAACAAAGCGGTTACGAGTTGTCCATCAAAGAGCATTGGTTAGGGCGTGGCTGCAATAAGCCAGGAAAGGAAGGAAACGCCATGGTTAAGACAAATGTTCCTGATCGAAGGGAAGAATTCCGCTACTTCACCTTGGTGCAGGAGAGAGACGTGTAAGCGACTGGCTATTTCCATAAGATTGATCATTTATGCTAATACGATTGTTCCCAGGCTGTCGAAATATGTCACTTACAATGCTACAAATGAGCCTCCTACGCAAGCTTCTGGCAATGAAAGCAAGATGTCAGAGTCAGTAACGTCCCTGACTGGCCAAACCGCTGGCTTGGGAGTCGCAACGGGCAGTGAGACTGCCAATGTCGAGACGTCTTCACCAGTTGGCCATCACATTGCAAAGGCCGCATCCCAAGCTGGTCCGTCGGCCGGCCGAGATCAAACATGGTCCAGCGATCCTATGTCAGACCATCATCTTTCTGGAACCGATCCGAGAATGTTCCCAGGCATTTTTACTCGTGGACACCGCACAGGTAGCCATCGGAATCTTGCTCAGTTTAATGACGACCGTGACACCGAAGACGATATTTTCGGCCCCGAAACCTGATATTTGCTAGTCTCGGCCGTGTATTTAGATGTGTAACCGTTTGAACACTGCGAATAGAATTGCTTTAGGTATTGGAAAGGATGAACAATCGAACACCCCGACAGGTGTGGAAAGATAACGGCGCACGAGGATTGAGTAATCTACTATTTGCCCCGCCTTTGGCATGATCTGGCAAAACTTATGCGATAGCAAAGATATAAGGTATTATGTATATGAATAATCAACAATATCGTTCAGGCTAGTGATTGAGCTTCGTTCATCAAGTTCACTCCTTGTTTTTGGCAGCTACTGTGAGACGATCAACGAGCTTCAACCTGTGGTAGAGACGAACACAAAAAATCCCGGAGACGTAAAAATATATCGATCATTACCACTGATTGTTTTCTCAAACTTCTCATCTTCTATAATCTGGCAACTGGGGTATGTGAAGCTCAAATGGCTCACGTCCAAGATACAGGGTAGATTTACCTGCCGAGTGCTTAGTTTAAAGCCCAACTTCTGCACCAGATAAAGGGGTGACGTACAACATGTACCAATGCTCCGCTTCTGGCGACCCAATCCGCCTATGAACGAATTAACACATAGTGGATCATATTCTACACCCACCCACGTTATACCGCAATCAGAGATTCTGGTTAATGAACTTGGTAGGGGGAAGGTACGGTACGTCGGATCGGTCCATACCTGCCTTACCAAGGTAGTCCATTGATTTGCTCCTTAGACAAACGACGCACTGCGTCACTTCGCATCGCATCGCATCGCATCGTAGCGTCTTACTTCTAGCTATAACCTTCAATTCTCTTTTTTTATCATTTCTCTATACTTAATTCAACAGAGGTTTCCTGCTGAAGAGACGTACTCGCGCGGTGCAACCGGTCGAGCCGAATCAAGACCTTCGACATGGGATTCCTGGGTGTCTTCCGGGCTCTCTACGACTACGTGCCCCAAGCTGAGGGAGAGCTTGCAATAAAGGATGGAGATTTGCTCTTCATACTTGATAAAAACGGCGACGATGGCTGGTGGAAGGCAAAGAAGAAGGCTGGTGCTGATGACGAGGAAGAGCCAACCGGCCTTATTCCTGGTAACTATGTCGAGGAGGTAAGTTGACGCCGAACAACCACAGCACCATCACAGCACGGGTACTAAAGCTTCGTTCTTGGATTTAAAAGGCCCAGCCCGTGGACCATGCTAGAGCTCTATTCGATTACACGCGCCAGACAGATGAAGAATTGTCGTTTCACGAGGATGCTACACTTGCTGTCTACGACACGTCGGATCCCGACTGGATCCTGACTGGCCTTGACGGCGAATATGGCTTTGTCCCCTCCAACTACATCGAAATGGGCGCATCTGCTGAGTCTGCTCAGCCGCCGCTGCCGTCTCCGCCGCCCGCGCTACCTTCAAGACCACCACAGGCTCCTTCGATCCCCTCCCCCGAACCAGAGGTGGCATCTCCGGACCTACCGAATGACACAGCGCCTACTCCTTCGAACCCTGCTGCTGCCATCGCAGGCGTCATGCATGGTCGCTCAGTTTCTCAACAATCTCAGCAACCTGCCGCTCCTCGACAGCCCCCTCGTGCGTCTGTTACGTTTAGCGAACCCCCCGAAGTCGAGGACGAGCCCGTACGATCACCGACTCTGCCAGCCCGCCCAAGGGTACCAGCGCCACCATCTCCAACCTATGACGAACCCCCCTCCCCTATACACACCCGTAGTTTCCAAGACCACAGGGATCCGGATCGTCGCCAAGATGTCGAGCGTACTCCTGGCGGCTTTCATATGTATAACATCAACGAGATGATTTCCATCATGGGCAAGAAGAAGAAGATGCCCACAACATTAGGAATTAATCTTTTAACAGGTATCATACTGGTTGCTCCCGAGCATGCTTCTGATGGACCTTCACAGGAATGGACCGCCGACCGCATGACGCATTACTCGCGGGAAGGAAAGCACGTTTTTATGGAGCTTGTGCGCCCAAGCAAGAGCGTCGACTTCCACGCCGGAGCAAAGGACACAGCCGAGGAGATTGTCAGTATGTTGGGCGAATTGGCTGGTGCTGTACGTGCCGAAGGACTCCGTGAGGTGATCATGGCTGGGACACAAGGCAGCAGTGGTGGTGGCCAGAAAAAAGGCCAAGTCCTCTACGACTTCATGGCCCAAGGTGACGACGAGGTAACTGTTGCTGTGGGAGACGAGGTCCTTGTTATCGACGATACGAAGAGCGAAGAGTGGTGGCAAGTTCGCCGGCTCAAGAATGGTAAAGAAGGAGTTATCCCTAGCAGCTATATTGAGATCACTGGCTCTATCCCACTACCCTCCTCTAGCGGTATAAACTCAGCCAAGTCCCTTGTCGAACAAAACCGCCTCGAAGAAATCCGATTGACCAAGGAAGCCATGAAGGCTGGCAAAGAACCTCAGCAGGTAGGACCGGGAATGCCTCTCCCTGAACGAGGCAGTAGCCTCATGGCACGAGAAACTGGTAGTAATTCGGAACAACAGCGGAGCCGTCGAGAAAATGGACGAAGTGATGGCGGTAGTCAAAGCCGATCAAAGTCTAGTAAGTCATCACTTGATTAGATTGCTCTTTTCACTTGGTTTTATGCTATGGGACTTGGAGCATCTGCTGACATGCCTTTCATAGAGCCTGACACGTCCAAGGTGCGCACCTGGACAGACCGTTCCCGGTCTTTCAGTGTGGAAGCCCAATTTCTTGGTCTTAAGGACGGAAAGATTCACTTACATAAGATGAATGGTGTCAAGATTGCAGTTCCTATCACAAAAATGTCACGCGAGGATCTGGAGTACGTTGAAAACTTCACAGGTATATCCCTGGAAGACGATAAGCCGTTGGCAGACGTCAAGAGAGCTCGGTCTGCCGAAAAGAAATCCCCCGAACTTAGTCCTTCAGCAGGCGCAACGGTCGACAAAAATGCCAAGTCCGACTATGATTGGTTTCAGTTTTTCTTGTCTTGCGAGGTTGCAGTAGGGTTGTGTGAGCGCTACGCACAAGCCTTTATCAAAGATTCCATGGATGAGAGCGTGCTTCCCGATGTGGACGCCACCACTCTGAGAGCCCTTGGAATTCGCGAGGGTGATATCATCAAGGTCATGCGTACATTGGATGCCAAATATGGCCGCAGCCGCGGTGGAAAGAGAGAGACTGCTGACGGAATTGATGGCGAAGGGGGTTTGTTTTCTGGACCCGGCGGTGCGCTACGAAACAACACTCGAAAAGGTCGACCCGCGCCAGCGGTCCAAACAAGTGATGTTGTTGATGCCAGTGCCTTTTCACGAGGCGATTCCTCCAAGGCTGGTGAAAACGACAGCAGATCACCCCCGCCCATAAGTCCTACAAATAAGAACCCCGAAACTCGTCAAGCATCGAGCTCAGGATTCGATGACGATGCTTGGGACGTGAAGCCTAGCAAGCAGCAATCGCCGCCTAAAGCTCAGCTTGCTGTTGAGTCTGTTCAGAAGCCTGCCCCTGAACCTGCTCCTGTCTCACCCCCTCCCCCGGCCTTGACTGGCTCGATGCAAGAGTTATCGCTCCTCTCAACGCCCCTTGAACCCACCAGGGCTGAACCAGCACCCGCCCCAGCACCGGCGCCTGTCATCGCTACTCAGCCTAACTCGACACCCATATCGCAACCGTTGGGCGGCGCTACCCCCTCATTCTTTACATCTGTTGCTCAGGCTCGACAACGTCCTACCCCCCCACAGGGTACTGCGAACCAGGGCTCTCTCGTTCCTCCACCACCTCAGCGACCACTTTCAGCCCCGCAATCAGCCCAGCCTAGCGGCTTTGCACCTCCCCCCATGATGCCTCAGATGACAGGTGCTCTGCAAGGCCAAGTTGCGCCTCCCGGCCAGAGCCTGAGTGAGATCACACAAGCCCGCCTGCAACAGCAATATACGGCTCAGATGCAGCAACAGCAAGCTCCTCAGCAAATGCAGCCCAATATGACTGGATTCCCAGGACAGCAAGGCCCTGGCTTGATGTCCTTCCCCACTGGTGCAGGACAGTTCATGCAGCCCATGATGACTGGAATGCAGGGACCGAATCAGTTCGTCCCCATGCAGGCTCAACCCACAGGTTTCCAATCGCCCTTCCCCACCACTCAGTCGATGTATGGAGCACCTACAGGAGGCATCAACAGCTACCTGCCTCCAGCTCTTGAACCCCGGCGAACAGGTATGCCAGGATTGCAGCCCCAAGCTACTGGCATGGCGAACATGGGTGTTATCGGTGGTATGAACAATGTGCAAGTCCCTCAGCCTCTGCAACCACAGCAGACTGGTCCAGCTCCTCCTGTGCGATTTGGCGTGACAAATGAGACCAAGAAATTAGCGCCTCAGGCAACAGGGCGTAGGGCCAACCTGGCGCAAGCGAGTACGTTGAAACCATTTGAGCTGTCGATGTGTAATGCTAATGTTCTCTATAGCCCCCCAGAACCCCTTTGGTTTTTAATTATTGAAAAGCTTGTTAAACTGGTCGTCATTGCACGTTGTTTCGTCTTGTTTGCAAATACTCTGGACATCTTTCTTCACATCTTGTATGTATATGTCGACTTTGTCAGGTGAACCAACCTGAGAGTCAAGCGTGGAATAATAATAGTATATTTATGGCTGTTCCTGGGCAAGCCAGATCAGTCTCTTCTAATGTTCTCATCTATAAGTCTTCAATGTCGTAAAAGAACGTAAATCATTGACTAGGCTAGGTCTCGTTGTGAAGTGGATGTGTAACCAATACAAAAAGGCGGTGGAATCGAAAAAAAAGTGTTACAGGGATAACACGATCAGATGGGAGAAAAAGATGGAGTGGCTCTTTCGTCCCATAGAGTTGTATTCATGGTCAAAAGTTATTGAAACTCGAGAACATACTTGTTCGGTAAGCGATAGGGGCAGTCTGAATGTGACAGTCTGGATGTTTTCGGAGGCGAGCTCTCAGCCGTCACAAATCTGACTAACCGTAAGGGCTTTCTCAAAACGACTTAGGATATGAGGCACCTAGTCCTGCTGGCTTTCCTGACTCGATCAGGCCTTGCGGCGACGACCGCTAGTGGGCTTGGAAAAACCTGTTGAGACGGAAGACAGATCAATCTCAGCTTCAGTCACTGGACTCTCTTGAACCTTTTCCTCTGATTCAGTCGCAGGTACAAACCGCTTACGTACGGCACGAATCATCATGAAGAACCAGTAGAAATTAAGACTGTTGAGCGTGACGTTGCTGGCCAAATAGGCGACGCCAATCCACATGGGTACCGTGGAGTCTGGGTGCGCAAATGACATAGTTGGCAAATTGAGTGCCTTCATGTCGGGGTTAACATTAATGGCGGACCACACGTCGCGGTAAACACGGAAGGATGAATAAGTTCCGTAAATAAGCCGGCAGGAGAAGAATGTGAAAAGAAGCATGACGCCGTTGTATAGTTGCGCGCGCGTACCAGTCATGTTAATTTTATCCATAAACCAGTGAACATTGAGGAAAGGTGTGGATAACTCCCAGAGGATGAAGACACAGGCGTAGTGGTTGAGAAATGGACGCTGATGAAGGCTGATTAGTAGAGATAGAGGGGCCATATCATCATGGTTAACTTACGAAGCCGAGCGAGTAGACAAGCAATGCGGCGATTGCGTGCGCCAAAGTTCCCAAGCCAAATACATCGAGATTAATGCTCGTGACTACTAAATCCCAGAGGAAGTATCCAGCTGCAAGCGCTTGGATGAATCCAGCACCACCGGTATAACCCCAAATACGTTCCTCCCATTCCATATTGATCATCTCAGTATCGACGAACATTACCCATATAGCTAGGGTATTGATTAGGCAGCTCTGAACCATGGAAACAACGTGGGCGTCCCAGTTGAGCCGTCGCTTGCGAGGAAGCTTGGAGTAGTGCTCCGGGGCCAGAAGGTTTGAGATCCATGGCGATATAGGCCAGAAGATGACCGAGTATAACAACGCTGCGGCGAGAACTTCGTGTATGTGCAGCGGGAGAGTAGGCAGGTCGAAATAGTCGGCCCAGGGTTGTGTCTTTTCTGATAGCCAGGGCGAAGGCGGCAAAGGGAATGGATCTCTCATGCTGGCGGGATGAATTGGAGTTATTGATTGGAGGTTGCAAAACGGTTGGGGTTTGTACTCGCGAGAACCCAGCAAGAAGATCTAGAAAGAAAGGGCCGGGAACAAAAGAAGGCGGAGGAACAAAGACTTTTAAATGAGCCGAGGCAAGGCGGCGTAACGAAAGTATACCTCAAGTAGGAAACTTGATATTCATTCGCCTGGTCACGTCTGTTGGGGAAGCTCACGTGGGAACAGCACGGGTAAGGGTCTGGATGGTCGCATTTTGATCTGTCTTTGGAGCTTATTCGTACCGTGCCAGCGCAGTTCTGGCTTTCTGATAGGCTTGGGTTGGGTTATTGCCCGGGCGTTGAGACCTTAGGTAATCCGATCTAACAGGGGGGGAATCCATACCTGTACCGGACCCGGTACACCTATTAACACGTGACCTCCGTACCCCCCCCCCTGCTTAAGTGCTATAATTAGCTAAT